>JAODAL010030153.1:0-50432 GCA_025379985.1 Phyllomedusa bahiana | reverse complement strand
ATCCACCTCTCTGGGAAAAACAGTGGTTTTCCGTCGTTTCCCTCCCCGGCAAACCCCGGGGGGGGAGAAAGTGACATGCACATTATTTACGGCGCGGACGCGCCGTAAACAATGCATTGTCTATGGGGCCGGGAGCGGCGCCCCCGCCGCGCTCCGGCCCCGCCCCCCGTCCCGCCCCGTATTCACGGCGGATTTGTGCGCTCAATACGGCGCACAAATCCGTCGGGAATAAGCCGTGTGAACACGGCCTTATAGTTCGATCGACTTATACTCAAGTATATACACAGTAGTTTATGTAAACTTCTGTTTAACTATATGGCCGTGTTCACACGGCTTATTCCCGACGGATTTGTGAGCCGTATTGAGCTCATAAATCCGCCGTGAATAAGGGGGCGGGACGGGGGCGGGGCCAGAGCGCGGCGGGGCCGCCGCTCCCGACCCCATAGACAATGCATTATCTACGGCGCGTACGCGCCGTAAATAATGTGCATGTCACTTTCTCCCCCCGCGGCGGATTCGCCGAGCGGGGAGGAGCGACGGATTCCACTGTTCTCTATGAGACCTGTGGAGTACCGTAATTGCTGCCAAGGATTGGCGCCGTACTGCAGCGCAAATCCGGCGCGCAGTACGGCGCCAATCCACGGCAAAATAAGCCGTGTGAACGAGGCCTATGTGTATGGAGGAATCCGTCCAACAGCTATCTAAATGTATATGGTCAGATTTAAGGTGGACATTGAAGAAATGTTAGCTAATGTTAGGATTTGCTGCAGATTTTATTGTAGATTTGTTTGTACGTTCTCCTTATTGACTTTTATGAAGGCAAAATTTGCACTAAAATCTGCAGATGAACCTTTTCTTTGGATTTTCCCTTCTCCTACTGTAGTCAATGTAGAAAAATCTGCGGCACAGTCTGTGAAAAAAAATCTCGCCAAAATCCGTGCCCAAGTGACTGTACCATAAGTTCACTGATAGAGTTTAATTCAATGCAGTTTGTTTGGATTTGGCCTATGGGAAACCTTTGACAGTTCCTTTTCTAACTGCTAGAAAGCCAACTACTTCCAGCGCACATTTTGTAACCAGTGAGCATGTGTGTAAATGACAGATATATTAATAGCGGAACATGAGGTCGGCACATAAGAGGAAGTGTGCAAGCAAATAACTGCATTTACATTACTGCCTCATGAGCCATGCAACAGGAAATTCACAAGTCATGAGAGTAAAAAAAAAAAAACTCTACTGATATCTCACTTTTATGTGGAAATTCTTGACATTTCTATAAAATTGATCGTATGTCACGACACACAGAAGGCTTTAAAACTGCCTACAATGTAAAAGCAGTTTGGTCTTCAGATGACACTATTCAAATATCAGGGCAGTATAGAATCGATTACGCCAAATGGCATAAAAAAAATAAATGGTGGTATTAGGCTTATGGCTTTCAAACAATACAGCGGACTGATAGGGTATGTGCACACAGCGTATTGGGGGGCGTACTCTATGCGCCGCGATACCCTAGGTGTTTTGGAAGCACGCTCTGATCAGAGCATAATTCAAAAGGGGCCGTAAGTGCCGCGAACAATTGACGTCACTTCTCTCCCCGGGGGTACGATACGATCGTATTGTATGCCCGGTGAGATGACGCGTAGTTCATAGCTCTCTATGAGAGTTATGAATTACCGTAATTGTGGTGCGCATTTCGGCAAGTAAAAAGCACAATACGTGCCAATATGCACGCCCAAATACGCGGCAAAATAAGCCGTGTGAACATACCCTTGTGATACAGTGACCTACAGATGACTACATATCTTCATGTAGAACCAGGAGTACACGCTATGCTTTCATACCCTGTTCCCCTGAAAATAAGACAGTGTCTTATATTGATTTTTGCTCCTAAAGATGAGCCAAAACTTTTTAGGGGATGTCTAATTTTTCCATGAACAAGAATTCACATTTACAGTTGAACCAAAATCCACATGTATTAATATACTGTAGTGATTTCATCACAAACATCAGCAGAAGCAGTCAAACTCTGAATTGCATCAAAATTTTTTTTCGGGGGATGTCTTAATTTCAGGGAAACAGGGTAGATCCTACTGGTCAAAAAAGCTTGAAAGTGAATACACATGGGTCAGATTTGCTGCAGATTTTACAGACAGAAAATCCACAGTGGATTATAACACCAGACATTTTACAAATTATTCCTACATGGTGGAAACGGACCTGTGTTACACAATTAAGATTGTAAATTTATTGCAAAAAATCTGCACCAGAATCCACAAGATCCATTGCAGATTTTTATATGCAGATTTACTGCAGTAAATTTATGGCGCAAATCCATCTCTGTGCATTAACCCTTACTATTCCTGTTTAATCCCTTCCCGACAGTTGACTTACAAATACTTCATGGTTCAGAAGGGCTCCCTGCAAACTGTCGTACATGTACGGCATGGTGTTTATCCAGGCACTTCTTCTAATTGTCAGGGAAGACCAGATGTCACATACAGCTGTAACATCTAGAACCGTAGTTTACTCTGATCCCGGTTAATCTCTTTGATGCTGCCGTCAATAGCGAACACAGTATAAAAGTGGGAGGAAGCTCAGTGTGACCTTCACCGCATTAACAAGTTATTCCCAGATAAAATGAAACATGTCGGATTTGAAAAATGGGGCAGTGTCGGAAAGGCCAAAACTGGCTTTGGTTTTAAGGGGTTAGGACAGACTAAGCAATCTAGGGGGTATGACAAATTTACCACACTAGCCCATGCTGTTCGATAATTTTAGACTTGTCTACTATTAGTTGGCTTTCTCTGTGCCAAGATTATATGTTAGGATTTTGTTGCAGTTCTGGCATGCAAGGTCATATCTCGTGTCCCATCCCACATAGCCACGCACCTGACGAGGCGCCACATATTTAAAACACACAGTAATTGTGTATTTGCCAAAAAGGGCCATATACAGTGGGGAAAAATAGTATTTAATCAGTCTCCAATTGTGCAAGTTCTCCCACTTAAAAAGATGAGAGAGGCCTGTAACTGACATCACAGGTAGACCTCAACTATGAGAGACAAAATGAGAAAACAAATCCAGAAAATCGTATTGTCTGATTTGGAAAGAATTTATTGGCAAATTATGGTGGAAAATAAGTATTTGGTCAATAACAAAAGTTCATCTCAATACTTTGTTATTTATCCTTTGTTGGCAATGACAGAGGTCAAACGTTTTCTGTAAGTCTTCACAAGATTATCACACACTGTTGCTGGTATGTTGGCCCACTCCTCCATGCAGATCTCATCTACAGCAGTGATGTTTTGGGGCTGTCGCTGGGCAACACAGACTTTCAACTCCCTCCAAAGGTTTTCTATGGGGTTGAGATTTGGAGACTGGCTAGGCCACTCCAGGACCTTGAAATGCTTCTTATGAAGCCACTCCTTCGTTGCCCTGGCGGTGTGCTTGGGATCATTGTCATGCTGAAAGACCCAGCCACGTTTCATCTTCAGTGCCCTTGCTGATGGAAGGAGGTTTGCACTCAAAATCTTACGATACATGGTCTCATTCATTCCTTCATGTACACTGATCAGTCATCCTGGTCCCTTTGCAGAGAAAAGCCCCAAAACATGATTGTTGCCACCCCCATGCTTTCACAGTAGGTATGGAGTTCTTTGGATTAAAACTCAGCATTCTCTCTCCTCCAAACAACGACGAGTTGTGTTTCTACCAAAACAGTTTACTGTGGTTTCATCTGACCATATGACATTCTCCCAATACTCTTCTGGATAAATCCAAATGCTCTCTAGCAAATTTTCAGAACAGGCCTGGACATGTTACGGGCCCTTAAAGGGGGACACGTCTGGAAACGGGGCAGGATCTGAGTCGTAGTGTGTTACTAATGGTAGCCTTTGTTACATTGGTCCCAGCTCTCTGCAGGTCATTCACTAGGTCCCCCCGGGTGGTTCTGGGATTTCTGCTCACCGTTTTTGTGATCATTTTGACCCCATGGGGTTAGATCATGTGTGGAGCCCCAGATGGAGGAAGATTATCAGTGATCTTGTATCTCTTCCATTTTCTAATCGTTGCTCCCACAATTGATTTCTTCACAACAAGCTGCTTGCCTATTGGGAGATTCCCTTCTTCCCAGCCCGGTGCAGGACTACCAATTTTATTTCTGGTGTCCTTCGACAGCTCTTTGGTCTTCACCATAGTGGAGTTTTGGAGTGTGGGCTGAGGTTGTGGACAGGTGTCTTTTATAACAAATTCAAACAGGTGTCATTACTACAGGTAATGAGTGGAGGACAGAGGAGCCTCTTAAAGAAGTTACAGATCTGTGAGATCCAGAAATCTTGCTTGTTTGTAGGTGACCAAATACTTATTTTCCACCATAAATTGCAAATAAATTCTTTCCAAATCAGACAATGTGATTTTCTGGATTTGGTTTCTCATCTTGTCTCTCATAGTTGAGGTCTACCTGTGATGTCAATTACAGGCCTCATCTTTTTACGTGGGAGAACTTGTACAATTGGTGGCTGAATACATACTTTCCCCCCCCCCCTGTATCGGTGGCTTATGACAGATTTCTGGTAAATAGGAAATGCATCCTAATATTTTTTGTGCTGTTTGGTCTCTTAGGCCAGATGACCTGTCCCATACCATGCTGCCCACAGTACAGCATGCGCTAATGACAAACACTTCAAACCTACCCTATTGAAGTAACATCTAACCATGTAACGATTAAACGGGGACATTTATTAATACTTTTGTTAAATACTAGTGTCTTACTAAAAGTATATTGAGGCTTATCACACTTGGCTCATCTTCAGTGTGAATATGCCTGACAAAAAAATCTAAGCACTTAGAACCGGGAGTAGATTTCTGACAATTTATACCACTTTCTGGTGTAAATTTTACTAATTTGTTGGGTTGTGCCCCTTTCTGAACAGTGGTGAGCTCTGCTTAAAACTGCTCTAAAGTCCAAAACATTTAAGCAAATGAGACTTACTCAAAACTTTGCAACTTTTTACACAAAAATAGTAATGTGAATCACTTCATAAAGACCTCAGGTATGTCCAGATCCTTATACATTATGCTCATAAGAGAAAGTAGTCATACTGATAAACACCATGTAGATTTGATGCCGACTAAGCAGCTGAATGAGTCGCAGCGTGCCCACCAGTTTGTCATAAGACATTATTAGGAATTACATGGGAAATACACAAAGGAAAAGCTCCCTCTTTGAGAAAAATATTGTTTGTGTTGTCCATAGAAACCAGTTTTATAGCTGAAGAGCTATAATTTGGTACAGTGGGCTTTAGGGTTTACACAAATGTTTTTCAGATTCGTTTTTTGAGCCGCTTTTCAGACACAAAATGGATCCAAGAAACGTATATAACATGTGCAGTTTGATTTACATTGGTTTCAATGTAAAACCCGCATCGCCGTTCAGACGAGTGATCGCCGCTGCGTGTTTACTTGAGTCTTTTCATTGTGCTTTTCGGATCCGTTTTAAGAATTGACATGTCAATTCTACTTGCGTTTTACGCAAGTGAAATCCCCATAGGAAAAGATGTAGTGCGCTTTTGGAGCCTGAAAAACGGATCCAAAAAGTGCAACATACTTTTGGGTATGTTTTGAATGCGCTTTTCATCTGAAAAGCGCATCCGAAAACGCATTGGATTAAAATTTCAATGTCTGTGTTAGATTTTGTACCAATCTGCATATTAATAATGATTGTCTAATTATATGCATATTAATCCAATTCAATATGCACCCCAAGTGCCTATAATAATAATAAAAAAAATTAATAAATTAATTACTATATTATAGTTATATATAATTAACTGATAATTGTTAATTTTGTATTACTTATTAGTAATAATTAATAAATATTAATTATTTAATTGATTAAATTTTAATTAATTTATTATTAACTAATTACTTGATAAATAATAAAAAATATAATAATTATAACTTTTTTAAAATTGGGTGGGTTTGGGAAACCTATAGGTTAATTTTATAAAAAAAAAATTTGTGGCGATAGTTTTATTTCAATCATATTATTAGATAAAGGTGTGTAGTTTATGATTAACACAAGGTCAAAAGCGTGTATTTCGTCATGGATAGGTTAAATTGATAGAGTTTAATTGATTTGAAAGAAAAAGCATTGAAAAACTTATCCGAAAAACTTATCCAAAAACGCATGCAAAAACGTATCCAAAAACGCATCTGTGTTTTTGGATACTTTTTTTGGATGCAGTTTTCAATGCATTTTTCTTCTGGTGAAAAACGGATCCAACAAGCCGTGTGAACATACCCTTACCCTGCATATGAGATCTGAAGTATCAAGTTAGCTTTCACCTCTATCATTGCATGATAGTCTATGTTATTTAGTTGAGACCTGAGGGCACCAAAAGCTGGATGAGATCTCTTCAGAAGGCACAAAACCTTCCCCAAGTTATTTTGGGCAGCATTCCCTAACCTGTTTCAGGGGTTCACGCTCTCTTTGGTACCCAGGAATACCATATAAATTATTGGGCACATTACAATGAAATATAAACATCGTACCTTACTCTATTAGGGTACATTCATATGTACCCCATTCCTCTCCCGATCGCCCCCCACGTTGTAATCACGGGGTAGTGATCGGCTGCCATGACAGCCTCATGCAGGCTTCCAAAGCTGCCATTTACATACAAGCATTGGACCCTGCTGCAATAGTACTGCTGTATATAGGACAAGCAATTGTATTCACGGTGAAACATGTTGGTGGGGGGGTGTTGGTTAGTAGTAGTTTTAATTCTCACACTGCCTTGTAATAATATAACAAGTTATAGAAGCTAGGACTCTGGAAAACAGTTGTTGTTCCAGGGATTTTTTCTTTTGACCAGATTGGAGTCAGGAAGGAATTTTCTCTAAAAGGATAATTGGCACTATAGGACAATAGGCTGAACTGGATGCAAATCTGTCTTTTTCCGGCCTTATAAACTATGTAACGATATGCTGCAGATACAATCTGGTCCTCAATAAAACAATAAAGGAGCAGTTAACTTAGATATAATCAATAAGTGACCGCCTTAAGGGCCGTTCTCACGGCTTATTTTGGGCACGGATTGCAGCCGTGTTGCGCGCCGTACTGCGTTGCAATGCGGCTGGAATCTGTCCCAGCCATTAAATTAAAAACTGCCCCAAAATAGTAAAATAGAAAAAAAAAAGGGAAAAAAAAAAAAAAAAAAAAAAAAAAAAACAATTTAAAAAAAATGGGGAGGGGGACAAAAAAAAAACTGAAAACCACCCCCCAAAAAAAAAAACTGCTTTGGGCAAAAAACTGGCGTTTTCGATCAGTTTTTTGTCCTGGCCTAAAAGAAAGCCTAGGGATAAACTTCAAAGGCCATATGTAGATGGCTTGAACACAGTACTGTATAAATTCCTTTATGGTAACAGGTAAAGTTCGTTAGAATGCAGCCTGGCAGAAAATGGGCTCAAAGTCTGATTGTGCTACGGGCAACATATGCATAAAGTTGGGACCTGCACTTACATGCTGTTAATGTGTTAACCCCTTTGAATTCCAATATTTTAGCAATGTAAACATGCATCAGCGATCGTTCGTGTGAACGTCAATATAGGTTTTCCATTGCGAGCAATGTAAAACATGTATTGACGTTCACACGAATGATCGCTGGTGCGTGTTTACATTGCGTCTTTCCGATCCGGTCCAAGAACTGACATGTCAATTCTTGGTCTGAAAGACGGAGCAGGAGCCCTATAATAAAGATAGGGTGCGATCCTGCTGCATCCAACACGCAGCTGCATGATGGATCCGATCGACGCTACGTTCTTGGATGTGATTTTCGGATCTAACGTGGACACAAAATCGTATCCAAAAATGCTGTATGAACATACCCTTAATGTAATATTACCCTTGGCAGTAACGGTGCAGGACATAACTGCACTACTCCAGTCCTGCAAATAACCAGACACTTCTGGCTACACTTTTCTCCCAAGAAGGTTGGGGCATGCTGAAATCCAGTATACCGATCCTCCTCACCAGACGTCAAGGCCAAAATGAACTAATATAAATTGATAGAAGACTTTCAGTAGTAAGCCAAGCACCAGCTAACTTTAGAACTATGGAAACTACCTCATAGCGCTCTGCAAACAAGTTTGCTCCTCTAAACACAAGACACTTCTGCAGCTCCACCGGGTAACTAGACGTCCGGCCAGAGAACTTTGTAAAACAGAATTCATCGGAGTAAATAAGATCCATGAACCGCGAGAAGCTGCACAAAAAGGGCCATTTATTCTGCAATCTGATCCTTCCACTGTGAAACCACACTGCTCAGATTTGGGAGGGAGAAAAGTAAACTCTCCTGTGTCGGCACTGTAGACCAGTGTTTCCAAAAATGCCTTAGCCAGGCATCCCCCACTCGGATTCATTACATTAAAGATCTCCCACGGTTGTGACTGTGCGCTAAAGGTACAATATGAAAACAGATCACTCCTAAGGTTGGGTGCACACAGCGTCATTTTGCATGCCTTTTGATGTACAAAATTCACATTTTTTTTTTTTTATTAATGATTAAGCGTAAAAACACATGCAAAATAAAAAAAAAAAGTGTACAGTCGGTGGGTATATGCATGCGACAGATATACAGCTGTGTTTTTCTGCACTGCACAAAAAAAGAACAGTGTGTAGGATCATTATCAGCACAAAACACGGGTAAGATATAACAAAGTTACCGATACTGAAAAAAAAAAAGCTGAATATAAGCATAAAAAAAAAGAATAAAGAAAATTCACAGAAAAAACATGCCTACAAACGCGGGGTTCTCCTGTGAAACAACTTTATTTTGCAAAAAAAGAAGTCGCATGAGCATAGACAAAGATTTGGCATGTAGTCCCTGGGGTTCAAAGGGTTTTTCCACTTCTGCTTCTCAGTGCGCTTGGCTATATTTGGAACATCTACAGAAATGAATGGGGAGGACGGCAGCAAGCGCTGTCTTCGCCATTCTGAGGCAGTCAGCTCATAACTTGCTACATGCCTACCTGCAGTGCTAAAAAGGACAAGTGGGAAAACCCCTTTAAAAACCAAAAGCTGTAGACTACATAGTGTAATGTATATTATGTAAAACTGAGGTTAAAAATTCACATGTAAGGCCCTATTCCCACTGCATCTCGGGCGAACGCTGCAGATATACGTGGGGATTCCTTGGAAAAGGTATTCCGAACTATAGCACAGCAGGTCTATGTAAAGCAAATGTGGACTCATTCAGACTATTTCATGGTGATATATGTTTCATTTAACAAACAAAATAAATTTGTTAGATAGGCAAAAACATGAGACCTGAAGTGGATTCTGTCTGTTGGACCATAGTAACGGCTGTGCATTTGTACGGTGAGACTTCCCACGCAATTCGGATACTTCAGTGTCTCGAGGCTGAAGATACTGCTTGAGAAAAGCCCAGGGAACCCAAATTATTCTACGTACACAATACGTTTCTGGCTTCCATTTAATGCACAGGCCATGCCATATACCTTTAATGGATGCCTCTGTTGGACACATCCGTCACTCATTGGGTCACATTGTGAAAAGCATACAGGTTTAAACCAGGGCTGTGGAGTCGGCAAGCCAAAGCCCCGACTCCTCAATTTCCCAAACCTCCGACTTCCGAATCCCTCATACACGGCGTATGTTTAAGTGATAACTTTACTGTAGTAAAATGGTAACATCAGGCTGTTTATCACCTTAGGATACAATAATCAAGCTATTTAGGTAGAACAGACACTGACAAGCAAAAGAGTAACAATGTTTTTAACACTTGTGGGTAGAGTTGAAGAAAAAGCTGTATTTGTATCCAAGTCCAGTCTGCACCAACATTGGGAATGTGTAGAAGAGACCTGGGATCAGATTTTGGTTAAGATGTGCTTGAATCTGATTCAGAGTCCAGAAGGATTCAGGCAGTATTGAAAACCAAAAGGTGAATTTACCAAATACTAACAAAATAATACAAATTAACATTTTGATTTTTAGGAGCAGAACAGTAACAATGCAGTTACAGGAAAGAATCTGAGAACTAAGCAGATGCTAAATACTTGCAAGTCAAATTTATGTAGATAGGTAAGATGACTGTATATAAAATTACAGGAGCCTCATGTACAAAGCTGTAGTGGATGGTGAGATATGGAACCTGAAAGTCTCAAAAGTTTAAAACATTGTTACCATTTAGCTTGTCAGTGTACAATATATTTATTGGATATGACTTTAGAACACCAAAAAATGGTAAATATGCAAAACACTGCAGGAACATTTGTTAAGTCTCTGAATTTGTTCTGAGAAATAGTATTGCCTTTATCAGATCCTACATACATGACCTCACATCTGATCTCATTATTTCCAGGCTAGAGAACGGCCTCTCTACACTAACTTGGGGGCAAAGTGGTGACCACAGGGGATACATCTCTGACAATGTCAGGGTATAAAGGAATTGCCTCACCCACAGTCAGTTTTGATGAATGGTTGATCTCTGCTACTACTTTGAAAGCAGGTGAAAAATTTTACTGAAATCTGTTTGCCCTGGGGTCGGGATCTTTTCCCCTGGGGCAGCACTTTGCCTGCTCCATGTCATCAATTACACTCCTCATGTGATGAGGCTGAAGATATGGGAGCAGTAGCAATGGCCGGACCAAATTCCTCTTGCTCTTTGCACTGCATCGAACTAACTGGACCAACTTATTATATATTTTGGGAGTCGGTCCCTTTTATGACGACTCCGACTCCTGCAAAATAGGCTCCGACTCCACGACTCCGACTTCACAGCCCTGGTTTAAACTATACAGTTTTTAAATAATGCCGTTGTATATAATAGCACAGGGTAACATCTATAATCTATACATTTTTTGCAGCATAGAGATTGTCTACCGTCCAAACAGAGGCCAAAAACACTTTTGGCTTCTATCAGGCCATTTAATCCTATGGATATGTTTAGCATAGACATTGGAAGATTTCCCGGCGTACACGCTAAACATAGACCACAAGCATGGTGTGTACCTGGCTTTACTGTTGGATCTCACAGAATTATAGAAGTGTTTCCCCCTCTGCTTACTCCAAATCTACGAGACAAACAGTGCTATACCTGCTTAATTCTATTGGTGTATATCCTCCAAATTCTAAAAATCTGTTAGCAACCAGGGCATGTTTCAGATCAATTTATAAGGTGCGTGTTTCCTCTGTTATGGATTCTAGAAATATATTACTATGCTGTCACCTGGGTGTTACCAGTTGGGAATGTGTCCCTTTACAGTCTGATATTGTCCACTTTATGCTGACAGTTAGGGTATGTTCACACGTCGTAACTGTGGTGCGCATTTCGCAGCGCATTTGCGCCCTAATATGTGCCGCAATTACGGTAATTCATAGCTCTCCACCGGCATACAATATGATTGTATCGTACGCCTGGGGGAGAGCAGTGACATGCCAATTGTTCGCGGCGCCGCTAACAATGCACGTGAATGGGGCCGGCCGCGGGCCCCCCCCCCCCCCACCCCATGTACTTCCAAAACACCTGCCGTATTTCGGCGTGTACAGTACGCGCCCCAATACACCGTGTGAACATACCCTTAGAATGTGGAATGCATGGACATACCTATTTGACAGCTGGAACAGTAACACCCAGTTGACTACCTATTAATACATTTCTAGGTAAAAATAACAGAGGAACAGCCCCAGCTTTTTTTTTTTTTTTAACTAAAACAGACATGTCAGATGTCACAGGTCCCCTTTAACCTGCTCCTGACTGGACTGCTTACCCCCTTCCTGACCAGACACCTTTTCCTTTGCCGTACACGCTGGTTTGAAAGCTATAACGCTTTCTAGCACTTGGTTATTCTACTAATTTATTCGCCCTTTTTCCATATGCTAGGCTTGATTTTTAGGTAATTTTTACAATACTAATATATATATATATATATATATAAAATATATATATATACACACACACTCTCACCGGCCACTTTATTAGGTACACCTGTCCAACTGCTCGTTAACACTTAATCTCTAATCAGCCAATCACATGGCGGCAACTCAGTGCATTTAGGCATGTAGACATGGTCAAGACAATCTCCTGCAGTTCAAAACCGAGCATCAGTATGGGGAAGAAAGGTGATTTGAGTGCCTTTGAACGTGGCATGGTTGTTGGTGCCAGAAGGGCTGGTCTGAGTATTTCAGAAACTGCTGATCTCCTGGGATTTTCACGCACAACCATCTCTAGGGTTTACAGAGAATGGTCCGAAAAAGAAAAAACATCCAGTGAGCGGCAGTCCTGTGGGCGGAAATGCCTTGTTGATGCCAGAGGTCAAAGGAGAATGGGCAGACTGGTTCGAGCTGATAGAAAGGCAACAGTGACTCAAATAGCCACCCGTTACAACCAAGGTAGGCAGAAGAGCATCTCTGAACGCACAGTACGGCCAACTTTGAGGCAGATGGGCTACAGCAGCAGAAGACCACACCGGGTGCCACTCCTTACAGCTAAGAACAGGAAACTGAGGCTCCAATTTGCCCAAGCTCATCGAAATTGGACAGTAGAAGATTGGAAAAACGTTGCCTGGTCTGATGAGTCTCGATTTCTGCTGCGACATTCGGATGGTAGGGTCAGAATTTGGCGTCAACAACATGAAAGCATGGATCCATCCTACCTTGTATCAATGGTCAGGCTGGTGGTGGTGGTGTCATGGTGTGGGGAATATTTTCTTGGCACTCTTTGGGCCCCTTGGTACCAATTGAGCATCGTTGCAACACCTTGTGGAATCTATGCCACGAAGAATTGAGGCAGTTCTGAAGGCAAAAGGGGGTCCAACCCGTTACTAGCATGGTGTACCTAAAAAAGTGGCCGGTGAGTGTGTGTATATATATATATATATATATATATATATATATATATATATATATATAATGGGTGATGTATGGGAGGACAAGTTATGGAGAGCCTTACATGTGATTGTTAGTAACTTGAACTAAATTCACTGGAAAATGGATAGACAGTGAAGGGATTGGCAGAATGGAAGAGTCAGAGGAACAACGAGGTGGATCAACCAGGCAGCGGCGTTGAGGATGGATTAAAGAGGAGCAAGATGATTAGATGGGAGGACATGGAAAAGCGTGTTGCAGTAATCCAGGCAGGAGATGATTAGGGCATGTACTTTGTAATATTTCCATGTGCGTACCTTCTATATGGCTGCTATTATGTGTAATATGTAGTTTGTATTTTAATGTGATTCTTATAAAAATTTTGGTCCTGATGTATTTGGCCCCCCCCCCCCCCCCTCGAATGTACAGCGCCCTGGATTCAATGGCGCTCTAAAATACTTAATAATAACAATAATGTATGAAAACGGTCTAGGTCTAAGACTTTCTTTGTTGTCCATAGCACCCAATCAGAGCGCCTCTTTCATTTCATATAGTGCTCTGAAAACTGAAGGGGGAGGTCTGATTCGTTGATTTGACCAATAATAAAAATCTTAGGCTAGGCAGTTTTCAGACATGTCCCCTACATATCTTTTATGGACAAATTGTATAAGTGGTTCGTAGGCGCATAGAATCAGAATAGATCGGGAGAACGGAGAGATTTCTTGGCAGTTTTTACCAGTACAGTACATACATATTGCAGAGAATTTAAAGTATTCAGTTAAGATTTAGATTTTCTAATATGATACTTAAAAAAAGGATTGAGATTTTTCAATTCACATAGGATTTAGTTGGAAAGACAAATGTTCTTTTCTTCGAGAATTTAAAAAAAAAAAAAATAGACTAACAGCAAAAGTGGCGTGCTAAAATATGTTGTGTAATTTTCTGTCATGGAAATTTATAAATTGGTGACAGTTTTAGTATCATCGGGGTGCAGCTAAAGGTGGCTGTGTGGGCTACTAGTGTTTTTACAATATTTTACTTTTTGTAGCTTTTATTCTGTATTATTTTGTATATTGTGCCACCTCCCAATAAGTTCAGAAATATGACCTCTGATGGGCATATTTATATAACTTTTTTTTCCTGATATTAGCCCTAATTACAGGGGAAATAGAGGGAAAACACACCTCCTGAAGTCACTGCAGAACTGATCTGGGTCTGACTAGATCCATGAGCTGATGCAGTTAATGAGCCCCGGTTGTCACGTGACCACCAGCAGCGGGAAGCAGCAGGCCAGGAGGCTTCCTGTCTATATGTGTATACAGCTGTCACGGGTCGCAGGCGCATCCATGCCCCGCTGCCGAGCGGCGCCGCGTCCCTCATGTCGGGTCGCGGGCGCGCTCGTCCCCCTGCTAGTTCTGGAGTTCACTTTCCGGCCACGCTCCTGCTGTAGTCTCCGTCCCTCGGCGTGCGCGGTCCCGCTCCCTAGGGCGCGCGCTCCAGCAGTGTTAAACTTAAAGGGCCAGCGCACCGGTAATTTGCTATTGCCGGTCGCTGCCCCTATTTAAGCCTGCCTCTTCCTGGTTACCCTGATGGATCTTTAGTGCCATTTAGCTTACTGAGAAAGCATTCCTGAAGTCTTGTTCTGATTACCGTGTACCATACCATTTGCCTCCGTCCTTCGACCACGAATCTTGCCGCCTGCCCTGACCTCCTTCCTGCTTGTCTCTGACCACGAACCTTGCTGCCTGTCCTGACCTTCCTGCCTGTTCCTGACTACGAGCCTGCCTTACGATTTTGTACCATGCTACACCTCGGTTGCCTCCGCAAGCAAGTCACGTCAGTGGAAGCGACCTGGTACACTCCCACTGCAGCAACTCCATCCCGCTTTGCGGCGGGCTCTGGTGCAAACCGGGACCTACTTAGATTCTGCTCCCTGGCATGGCTTACGCCATCACTTGCGGTGGTCCAGAGGATCCACTACCGTTGCCCATGACAACAGCCCTCATTGAGCGATGTATACAGAGTGATCAGGAGGGCAGGGACAGTAATAATCCATCCCTGCCTTCTCAATGGAGAGCCAGCTAAGGCTGACAGCTGACTTTGTTCCTGCAGCTGCACTGACAGTTGTGCTCTCGAACATCCGTATAGAGTTAGATGTTTACCGCCCGGATGTATATAGGCAATGGGCAGGCGTTATAACAAGAACATTCAGCCCAGCTGTTCATAAATAGACTATAGCTGGTAATAGCTCGGCTGTCATCACACATCGATGACCAACTTAGCTCTGTTATACTTTTGTTCGGTTTTTATTTCTAGGAAATCCAACAAAGTGTTTGTGTTTTCTTAGAGTCTTGAGCGGAGTCGCACTGCTCTAAACTGAAATTTGCCTCCTACATCATTGTTCAGATTCATCATCCGGAACATAAAACAGCTGCACGCAGTCACATGTCACAGCACAGGAAACAGCTCAATTCTAGGCCTGAAAGGAGAACATCATTCACAGCAAGTCGTCTTCTCTATCAGCACAATGGTCAGTGCGATGACTTCTCATTTAGCCTACCACCCTGCAGGACACGCTGACATAGCCCAGTACCCCAAATAGACTAAACCCCATACTTACCAACTGCCCCTGATCATCAGGGAGACTCCCTGAAAAGGGGGAGTCCTCCCGGTCTCCAATTGGTAAACCTCCTGCTATGGTAGATTTGCCACCAATCTGGTAAACCACCGGCAGGGACAGTTTTACTACCAGGGGGCCAGTACCGGTATTTGTACCGGCCATATCAAGTACTGGTAACTTTTGGGCATGCCTATTAGGATATGTTCACACAGCTTATTTTCAGCGCCCGAAACATTATCAAAACCTCACCTGAAACGCGCTTTTTCAGAACAGGTTTTTGATGAGGTTTTTGACAAGGTTTCCACCCATACAAATTAATAGCCAGTTCAAAAACCGTGCTGAAAAAACACTCCAAAAATGCGCTGCGCACTATATACACAAGTGCAGCATATATGGCTGAAAAGGGGCCAAACACAGTAATAAGTTATCAATGTTTGGTTAGTTTTAGCCTGATGCTATATGGCAGCTAAACCACTTTACACATACAAGTACTTTTTTTTTTTTTATTGGCTGTGGGTGCCAGGGTAAAGCATCATGAGATGCTGCACTGACATGACTTGCTGCATATGGACCATATTGTAGCTCGGTTCTGAAGGAAAGCTGATTGATGTGGTGTCACCCAGCTTGGATGCTGGTTAGGAGATCGAATGTCTAGTAAAGCTGAATGATACCACATCCCCTTCTCAGTTTTCCTCCAAAGCTGTTACACAGATGTGACAAGGGGGTGTGGCTTTGTGCAAAAGACGGCAAGCTGCAAATCAAAATCTCCCTGAAGGCCACTTCCAAAAGTTGTCAAGTGTGCTAAACCCCAGCCTTCGTTTTGGCTGTACAGTAACTGGAAATGACATCACACATTGAGCATTATCAAGTCTGTCTATGGGCTGTGTTGCCCATAATAACCAATCAGGGGCCAACTTACATTTTGAAACTGCTCTGGAAAAAAATGAAAAATGAAAGCTGAGCTCTGATTGGTTGCTATGGGCAACTAAGACAGTTTTTCTATTAAACAGTCTTAATAAATGAGGCTCAGTGAGTGTGAAAGATTTATTTAAACTGTCTAATAGAAAGTATAAACTTAGATTAAGAAGAGGTAATGTTCCTCAGAGGAAGAGGCACCACAGGTGTGTGGAGACATATACACCATTAGTCGCTCCACTGATGTTTGAATATATTCTAAAGGGCTTATAGGAAATGAGCTGCAGCCACCTGTTAGGCTATGTTCACACGGCTTAAAATGGGCCGTATTTCGGTCCGTAATTACGCGCCGAAGTGCGCCAATTACGGGCCGAAAACGGCCCATTCATTACGGTAATTCACAGTTCTCATAGAGAACTATGGATATTACTCTCCTCTCCCCCCCCGCGAATCGGAGTGTGAAAAATTTCATTTAAACTGTTCTAGGCGTATAACTTAGATAGAAGGAGGTAATGTCCCGGGAAGGGCGGCCCCGGTGTTAACATACACCCGCTCCACGCTGCCCCGTTTTCACAACGGGTAATAGGAAATTACGCCCCGCATTAAACCACTAGCTTAGATGTAGCCATCCTCAATTTAAATCCAGCCCTGCAATGTAAACGGGCTTAGCGTCAACCAAGTATTTATCTGCAGAAAGCGGTTTCGTGGTGTTCTCCCTCATCAGTGCAGAGTAGAATACCAGTTGGCTAGGTGAGAGGCTCCAGGGGTAGCTCAGAAGGGATAACGTTCCTCATTAGGGAGATGCAGGTGTGTGGAGACTTATACACCATTAGTTGCTCCACTAAAAACATATTCTAAAGGGCTCATGGAAACTGAGCAAGGACTCTTGTAGCACCACTAATTGGATGTAGCAATCAATTCACATCCTGCTCACTGAACCTTGCAATGTAAATGGGATTAGAGCCAACCAAGCATTCATCTGCAGACAGCTGTTTTGTGGTGTTCTCCCTCATCGATGCAGAGTAGAACACCAGTTGGCTAGGTGAGAGGCTCCAGGGGTAGCTCAGAAGTGATAACATTCCTCATTAGGGAGAGGCAGCATGTAGGTGTGTGGAGACTTGTACATCATTGGTCGCTCCACTAAAATGTAAACATATTATAAAGGGCTCAGTAAGGATTAAGGATTCTTGTAGCACCACGTATTAGATGTAGAGATCCTCAATTCACATTCGACTCACTAAGCCTTGCAATGTAGATATGATTAGAGCCAGAAGATCTTCATCTGCAGACAGCAGTTTCAGGGTGTTGCCCCTAATCAGTGCAGAGTAAAATACTGGATGTAAATGTTAGTTGAGTTGACTAATGGTGTATAAGGCCATGTTCACACGGCTTAATTGCGGGACGTAATTACGTCCCGCAATTACACCGTGTGGACGGGGGGGGGAGTGAGCGGGGGGCCAGCACGTCGCCGGCCCATAGACATTCACTGCTAGTGGCGCGTATACTCCGCTAGAAAGTGACATGTCAATTATCTCCCCGCCCGGCGGAGAGACGTAATCCATAGTTCTCTATGAGAACTGTGAATTACCGTAATGAATGGGCCGTTTTCGGCCCGTAATTGGCGCACTTTGGCACGTAATTAGGGACCGAAATTCGGCCCATTTTAAGCCGTGTGAACATCTCCTTAGTCTCCACACACCAACATGGTACCTCTCCCTGCTGCAGAATATTACCCCTTTTGAGCTCTATCTAATACCGCCTACCAAGCCAGCCAGTACTCTACGTACAAAGAAAATATATATGATATGGCTCACCTGTATCCAACATTGTGAAAGTAGTGTCCAGGTTTCCTTACATGCTCGGAAAAGCCGTCGGCAAACGGATATATGAAATCCTAAATAGAACCTACCTACAAAGCCAGTACTCTAATTGCACTGATGAGGAGCAAACACCCTGAAACAGTTGGCTCCAATCTCAATTGCTGTATATATTTGGTTAAAAGCCGATCCAAATATAAGCCAAGGCACCTAATTTTACCACACAAAAACTGGGAAAACATATTGACTCGAGTATAAGCCTAGGGTGGGAAAGGCAGTAGCTCCTGGTAAATTTAAAAAAGATAAAAAAAAAAAAAAAAAAGTCATGGCTCTTGGAAAGGGACAAAAAAAAACAGAAGCAAAAAAATGCTGTGGATCTTAACCCCTTAAGCCGAACCCCGGAAAAGTAGTTAATGACCAGAACATTTTTTTTAGTTTTTGCCTCCTTGCGTTTCAACAGTTGTAACTTTTTTTTTTCAATTACACAGTTGTACGAGGCCTCGTTTTATTCAAGACAAGTCGTACTTTATGGGGGAATATTTTAAATTCAATTATAAATAATTGCAGTATATTTTAATTTTTTTTTTTTTTTTTTTTTTTTTACACCATTCACATTTCACAATAACTTGTTAGATTAATCTACAGGTTATTACGGTCGTGTGGATACCAAAATGTGTAGGTTTTTTGTGTGTGTAATTTATGCACAATTATTTTTTATTAAATATTTATTTTTATTTTATTTATTTTTTACACTTTTTATGTTTTGTTTTTTTTTTTTTTTACTTTTTTTTAAATCCTCTGAAGGGAGAACTGTTTTATATTTCTTTTTTTAACACTTGGTAATGTATTAGCATATTCATAGATGCTGATACATTCTAATCTGTGTCAGTCTGACACAGGCAGTGATTAGGACAGCTCACTCTGTGTCCTGGTCACTGGCTTAGTACACAGACAGCTCTGGGGTCACTCTAGGTCCCCAGGACTGACTGTGCAGTGGTTCCCCGGGCTCTGTCGGGTCACCGGGTGTTCCGATCACCCCACAGAGCAGGGAAACCCTTTGATTGCGCTGCGGTAACGCACCGCCGCAATCAAAGGGTTAAAGCACCGGGTTGCGGAGGTTTCCTCCGCTGCTTGGTGCCCGCAGGAGATACTCTGGGATCGGGGCTGTGTAGTACAGCCCCGATCCCAGCGCAGCTGCGGCGCCGCTATCTCCGATGTCTGCAGTGACGCCAAAAGACGTCGACCCGCACCAGCCGACATCAAGTCGGCGGGCAGTTGTTAAGGAGTTAATATTGAAGTGTACAGCAAGAAATGGTTAAGCCCATTAGCCAGGAGGGTTCACATACTTTCCACATTGTAATTTAGTTTAGGGGCTCCTTCTTACTAGTTTTTCTAAATGATCCGGTAGACTACCCATGTAGCTGGATGTTCACTGCTGGATGAGGGTGACAGCGAGAAAAAGTCACAGCAACACACCAGTTATCAGCTGCCCACACCTAAAATGGCGGCGCACACTCAGCCTCTAGTCACACGGCAGTAGTGGAAACCATGTGACAATGATGAGTGGCGGAGATGTGGCACTGGTTGTGTGGCCGGAGAGTTTTTATCCGTTGTTGGCGTAGTTATTATGGCTTTGGAGCTGTGTGATTTTGCTGCCAGCTTCCCTGGCAAGACGGACCCGACCAGCACGATGCAAACACGCAGTGGCGATCACTCATGTGAACGCCGCTTCGTGTAGGTCATTACCGGCAGTGAAACTCAATGCCAATTGTTAGAGACGCATCAGAAAAGCGCATGTTCATACAGAGTCAAGACGCCGTGTGAACACTCCCCAGGAGTCTGTTTTTCATATTTACTTAACAAAATAATTTATAATAATTTATTTAGCAAAAGGGGGGCTAGAATAAGTTTTGTTATCGTGTCACTTTTCCGTCACAGACCCTTATGTATAGATGATATAAATGTTCTGCATCCACACGGCAGTGACAAAATACTGGTTGGATTCTGTCTTAAGAAAACGGTCGGTATTTTGTCGTCTTTTGCATGTTTTGGGGGACGGTTCTGTCCGCGGATTACAGATTTGCCCATCCGATTCAACCACTGAAATGCACATCTTCCTCCCAAAAGCCAAGTGGAAGAGTGAGCATGTTCTAAGGGTGACATGTATGAATCCTGGTGCTGACAGGCCAGTTCTAAATCGCTTTAAGGTAGTGTAGAATGTGCCAGAATGTATGACCCTGTTCTTCTGCAGATCATACATACAGGTGCAGTCTAGTGCCAAAACGAAAGGTCTGGGTCAGGCATCACCTTTAACCTGGTCTGGCTGTTCTAACTGTTTTGCACCTAGATTTGGCATCAAAGAACCATGAATGTGTCTAATTCTAATTCAGAACGCCCCCAAATCTTTGGCGCGTTAAAAAAAAAAAAAAAAAAGTCTTTGGCGCATTACACAGGCACTTATCGCGCCAAAGTTTGGAGTGAACCTGTTCATACGTTCTTTATGGCTCAAAGTACACTAAAAAAACTGCCACAGTCCCATTCATAAATGTTGCCCTAAGTTTTTCAGAACGCCGGTAGTAAAAAAAAACGTCCGGCAGAAAATCCGCTCAGTGACTACTGCATGGATTTTCTATTTAAGTCTGTGCAGATGGTTGACAGTCTGTTTTAAAATTCCACATTATCCCGGCGGGATACGCACAGTGGATAATGGTTGTCTATGGGCCATTTTTATTGGCGAAAGGTTTTAAACAAAAACCCCAATCTTGGAGGTTTTTAATTTTTTTTTAAGGGGCATGTAAGGGTATATATAAACATGGAAACCCTTTCTAAGAGGTCAAAGGGTACCCCAACCCCCCAAATTTTTTTTATATTTTTTAATTTTTAAATTTTTTTACAAATAAAAATTTTTTAATTCCCAACCAGAAATATATTTTTGCACCCCGGCAAGTCTTGGGGGATTCTTTTAAATCTTTTGTGCTTGGGCTGTTTTGGGGACCTGTGGGTTTTTTGCAGATAATTGATGTTTTATTAAAAGGTATCATTTTTGGGGGACAGTTTTTGGTCGCTTTTAAATCCTTTAGAGGTAGAAATTCCCAAATAGTAGTGTTTTTTATTTTAAACAGGGCTCAGGGGCCAAAAACCCGGGTAAGTTATTTTAAACCTTTGGGGTTTCCTACGATTTGGCAAAAAACCTAATTTTAATTTTTTTAGTTGAAGCAAACTTAAAAAAAAAAAAAAAAAAAAAAAAAAAAAAAGGTTTTGGGTTAACAAATATGCGCAAATTTGGGAGTGCTTTCATTTTTTATTCCGTAAAAAAAAGAGCTTATAAATGTTTTTTTTCCCCGGGGATTAAAAAAAACGACCGTTTTAATTGGTACAATTGGCGTTTCAGGGTTTTCCCAATCAATCGCTAAAACCTTCATTAATGCCCTACATTTCACCCCTTTATTTTGGGGTTGGGGTCTGTTCCGCGTACTCGGATACCAAATTTTCCCAATCTTATAACATTTCTCTGGATTGATTCCGCTTCTCCTACTTTGTTTGGTTTTTTTTACGGCCGTTCCCTCGGAATTAACATGCAGGGGGTATGGGCAGGCCCCGTTACGCCACGCGGTGAACCAATTTGGGTCTATCCTTTTTACTTTTTTGGGGGTTTGGGTTTTTTGTAAAGGGGAAAAAAAAGCCTTTCTATTTTTAATTTTTTTTCTGTTTTGTTTAACTTGTTTTTTCACTTTTTTTTTACTTTTTTTCAAAATTTTTATTTACACTCCCCTGAATTTAATAAAAAGAAAATCTTAGAGTCTATTAAAATGGGAAAAACCCCCATTTGAAATGGGCTTATGTTTATACGGGTTTTTTAAATTAAACTTTAAACCCCCTACGATGCCCGGGAAAACATCCCCCATTAGGGGAAACAAGGCCCCGGGCATCGTGACGTCAAACAAAGGAACCCGGAACATGTTATGCCCCCCTTGCTGCTGTAAAAGAGGCGGGAGCTGCCCACTGTGCCCTTTTTCCCTGTGCGCTGGCTTTCCCCCACAGAGAGAAAGGAGTGACTGCATTATCCGGGTCTCCCTTTAATTATTGCGAGAGTGTCGGGGCAGATAAGTGGGGGGTTAAACGCCCAACCCAAATGACCTGGGGGGCCGACTGCGGGATGTCACTGTAATTTACAGTGGGACACCCGGCGCCAAATCCGCCCCCGAACTCCTTTAAGGGGTTCCCCCCCGATCCCTCCCAGGAAAATGTTTTCCAACGTCCAGGTGCTTAAAAAACCCCCAAACACCGGGAACCTTTTATTGGGTAACTCTAGGTGTTAAAGGGTTAAAAACAGCCACTGCCTAGAAGTTTATAGACAGATTCATACAGTGGAAGAACACAACACAGTTATGAGAGAAGATGCTCTGGAATTGTTATTTCACAGGGAACACAAGGATTTACTAAAACAGACCTGTCAGGAGATGTCACAGGTCCCCTGTAGGGGTGGGTTCACACCTCATTTTTCTTTACGTTGCAGTTATCCATCTTGGTATGGGACAAAAAGGTAAATGATGGAAACCACGACATATCTGCTGCCCGCTCCTGGACTTTAATAGAACAAACATAATCCTATTTGGACTCCATTTACTCTATTTGTCGGCGGTTTACACTTTTCCTATTAAAGTCTATGGGCCAACCACAGCTACGGCACAGTATCTGCCGGGGTAACTTTTTCAAAATACCCTAACCCCTCCTAAGGCAGGATTCACATACATGGCTGAAACTGCACTGGCATATGGTTTATCCACAAATCTGTGTGGTTCCCAGGTTGAACGTTCAAGGCTGCACGAATCGGTTGGAAAACCACAAACTTACCTACAAAATTATTTGGCCATTTACAATCAATTTCAAAACGGTTGTGCGATTTCGGCCATATCACAGCCACACCTCGGCCTAAGAGGAGGGACAACAAGATATGAAGATGCCAATGAGCTGTGGCAGAGAAAGGGGGAACCTAGAGGTGTCTGAAGATACGGCCGGTAAGGGCGTACTCGGGCTGACATTACATTGGTGTCCGGCAGCGACTGATCCTGCACTTCATTAGTGATGGTGGGACTAAAAGACAAAGGGGTTGTCTCACTACATTGACTCATCTTACCTCAGTCCTGTTTTCTTGGTTCCATTTTAAATTCAGGGGCGTGTTTACTGGATTCTACTAGGCTGCAGTAGAAGCGGTGTGTAGCTATAGCAACCAGCACTGGCAGCCTATGAGGATGGATCAAACAGGTCTGTAGCTATAGTGACCTGAGGAGCTGTTGCAGCTCATACAAGAGGGGATATCTAGGAATAGGTAGGATACTGTTAATGGACATATAAGGCAAAGTGACTTGTTTTTACAAGATCTTTAACATAAGAAGCAATCCTTGTAAAGAGACAACCCCTTTAAGTTTTTGTTTATTGCTTGTGGCCACTTCAGGTGGTTTTCCTATTGTTGTAAATCCTTTTAACCTGTTTTCAGAGCCCATTTCCTGGGTTAAAGTTCCACTTACAGGCAGATAAACGGTGTAAAGAACTGTAAGGCCTCGTTCACACGGCTTATTTGGGCACGGATTGGCGCCGTACTCCGCGCCGGATTTGCGCTTCAGTACGGCGCCAATCCGTCCCTGTCATTACGGTAATCCACTGCTCTCATAGAGAACAGTGGATTCCGTCGCTCCTCCCCGCTCGGCGAATCCGCCGGGCGGGGAGAAACTGACATGCACATTATTTACGGCGCATACGCGCCGTAGATAATGCATTGTCTATGGGGCCGGGAGCGGCGCCCCCGCCGCGCTTCGGCCCCGCCCCCGTCCCGCCCCTTATTCACGGCGGATTTGTGAGCTCAATACGGCTCACAAATCCGTCGGGAATAAGCCGTGTGACACGGCCTAAGTAGTAACTCACATATGTTTCCATCATTACAACCATCAACCCTAACCATTAAACACACTGGGCCATATGTATGAAAGCTGTCTAGATGTAAGACTGTCTTTGTTGCTCATAGCAACCAATCAGGACTGCGCTTTTATTTTTCCAGAGTAATGAAAGTTGGGCTCTGACTGGTCGCTGTGACAATTTTAATAAGTAAGGTCCATTTTAGCAGAACCTTATTGTAAATGTTGATGATTTTTATGCATCTGCATTCAGCTTTGATAAACAATTGTTTTAGGGCAGGCTCACATGAATTATTGCAGTGCGCACTGCTATACGCAGGCTGCTTTAGAAGTATGTCCTCTCTCCATCTGAAACTAAACACTAAAACTTCTTGTCTTTCCGCCATCTAGTAACCAACTCCCCCTTTGCTATTTCTCTCTCAGTATGTGGTACCACCATTACTCCTAGGCAGCAAGCCCGCTGTCTTGGGGTTATATTAGACTCTGATCTGTCCTTCACCCCATATATCCAATTACTTGCCCGCTCCTGTCACCTGCACCTCAAGAACATCTCCAGAATCTGTCCATTTCTCACTGTGGAAACAACTCAAATCCTCACTGTGGCCCTTATTCTTTCTCGTCTTGATTAATGTAACTCCTTGCTAATTGGTCTCCCTCTGTGCAAACTCTCCCCTCTTCAATCTGTCCTGAATGCAGCAGCCAGGCTTGTCTTTCTCTCCAGCCACTATACTGATGCCTCTACCCTGTGTCAGTCACTGCACTGGTTGCCCATTCAGTATAGAATACAACATAAACTCTTCACTCTCACCCATAAGGCTCTCCACAGTGCTGCACCCCCCCTCCCCTACATCTCCTCCCTTGTCTCTGTCAACCACCCGACCCGCTCTCACCGCTCTGCTGCTGATATCAGGTTACACTCAATCATCCGAACCTCCCATGCCCGTCTCCAAGATTTCACACGTGTGGCACCAGTTCTCTGGAACATGCTACCGCGGGCGATCAGGCACACACAGAACTCTAAGTGAATATACGGATACCCAGCATGTTGTCAAAAGTAGTCGGCCAATGAAAATATGTAAAAATTTATTAGAGCGGTATAAAAGCACAAGACAAAAGATGAGGCACTCACCAGTCAAAAATAGCAACAATGCTCAGTGGGCAACAGATAGTGTGAGACATAGCGCAGAGCGTTTCAGGCTTAAACTCTCAGTCTTTAATAGGGCCCCCACGAGAACACGACTCTTTCTCATTCTGTCCCTTCCAGATCCCTAATTTGCTTATACTTTAACATTTGTCACTCCATACACTAGGGCACCTCACCAGGCACTTATTCTGTATATAGATGTACTGTTGCGGATGGCCGGGTTCATCCATTTTTCATTGTAAACACCACCAGCCCTTTTATGACAACATGGCACGGGACCATTAGCGTTAAACCTAGCACTTCACTCACCCTTCATTCACCCATACAACCCTAATAGATTGTAAGCTCTCACGAGCAGGGGCCCTCACACCTTGTGTACATCATCTGTTAAGTTCTTGTTAATGTGTAATGTCTGTACTTATACCCTCGAATTTGTAAAGTGCTGCGGAATATGTAAAATAAAGATTATTATTATTATGCGCTGACCAGTGCATACTTCTTAAGCACTATGCCCGGCCACCATTCCCAAATTACGCTTTCACCACCGCATGCGTTATACGTCGGCAAAGAATGACACAGTCAATATCTTTTCTCTCACGCCGCTCGTATAGCGCCAGGGGATTACGAACTCCTCAATGTGCTATAGATTTTACTCCATACAAATGTAGCTGACCAGCAAACACACTGTGTGAACACACCCTGATGAATTCTGTGGCTTTCATGTAGCTATACAGATCAATGAGGAAAGTGACAAATTCAGACTCTTCTACAGTTCAATGAGTGACACAACGTGGAATTGTTGAGTAAACAGCAAGCGGAAGAAGGAGGTGACACAACGGCATGCTGCCCCAATGACAGCTGTGTGGGCTGCCAGCTGACAACCAACCGCAGCTCACTGCGCCCCTGTGTGCACAGCCCAGTTACACTGTACAGCACGGGCACCGCAAACTCCGGGACATGAGGGGCGCAAGCCCTAAGGGGAACAGGCCCCACATGAGCCTTGCCGCGCCGTCAGAGTGCTGGGTTATGTTAGGGGGCGGAGTACCGCGCGCGCTCTCATGCTGAGGGGGGGGGGCCGGCTAATAATAAGACCGAGGGCCCCGCGCCGCGCGGAGGTCAGACCAAACGGTCGTGGGACGAACAGCAGTGACTGCTGACTCTTCTGTCCCTGCGCGGCACGTAGCTGAGGTGATTTGGCGCAAAATAAAGTTGGCGGTTGTGTGCAGGACACAGCGGCAGGAGACTGGCAGTGTCGATGGAGTTTTTTGGCGCACGCTGCGGCAGGGAACTGCAGGGGAGAGGGACGGCCAGGCATGGCTAGTCGAGCAGGGTTCCGTGGGACAGTAGCGCTCCGGGGGGGGTAAGTGGGAGCATAACCTGACAGCTGACTCCAATATGGCGTTTGCCCTTGGGCCCATTTGGCACTGGTCTGAGGCGGCCAGGACCGCCCTCCCAGAAGCTTAGGCCAGAAGAGGCCTCAATAGGGCCCGAAGTTCGACGTAGGAAAGCCCTCACGGGGACCCTCACGGATTCGGTCGGCAGAGTTCCGAAACCCACCCACCCCCCCCCACAAGTGACGGTCTCGTGCGGCTAGCACCATGGGTGGAATCAGACATAGGCGTGACAGGCCCAGCGGTGCGTAACGAAGCTAGGCGTCCACTGCTCGTACGGGCGGCATGCAGGACCTGCTGTGGTTAACTGTCACGCGCAATACCACACCAGGTCACAACCCTATAAGCGGCGGGGTGCACCCCTGATAGGTGATGAGCGGTCGGGTGCGGCCCCAGCCAGGGAATGCGGCGTTTTCAGCACAGGTATCCAGAGGTTGGCCGGCCAGTCAGACGGAACGGCGGAGGAGCGGATGCGACAGGGCGAGCGGACAGGGCTGGTGGACGGCGGCCCGTTGTCGGTTGGTGATCTGCTTAAAAATGTGCGTAATTGGAGGGACCCACCAGGCAGGCCGTCTTTCTCATCGAAAAGCCCGGGTGCGAGGGCCGACCAGGATGCGGTCACAGAGGTTCCATGTTGGGCAGGGATCAATCGGCAGGTCGGTGTCCAGGACGCAGAGATACCAGGAGTGGGATGCCGACGAACCCCAGGACCAACGGAGGCAGGATACACGGGATGATTGGTTGCAGGATGGCGGGATAACAGCTCATGTGCAGGACTGGTGAGAGTTCATCTATGTTTGTCAATGTCGCGTCACCACTAGGGGCCGTCAGTCAAAGGGATCGGAGTGGGTTCACGCTCCACGTCAAGACGGCAGAGTCGGGGGCGTGGGGATTACGGCGTGGGCAGGAGTTAGCTAGGGTCAGTTGCGCAAATTTTTTTAGCCAGGCTCCGTGGCTCTCCTGGATAAGTGTGCGGAACCGTCAACAGTCTCCGTAGCGGCATGCAGAGTTCGGCTACCACCCATACCACAGAGGTACCTCATTCATATCAGCGGGTCATGTTCCTATCGCCTTGGGCACGTAGTAGGGGTGATTTGGGAAGAGGGCAGTCGGCATCCCCACGGGAGTAAGGGGGAACCGTCTTATCGGGTTCAGTCAGTGCAGGGAAATCAGTGGATAGGGTTCGGACCTGGATGACAGGGCTAAAAGGCTGAGGGTCTATGTTTGTTTTTCGAAACGGGGGCCCTTCTGGCACCTGGGTGTTACCTCATTAAAAAAGGTGGTGAAAGAAAAGATTGTGGGGCCAGGATGGAGTATGGTCGAAATACTTTTCTACTCCTGCCTTTAGAAAAAAATTTTTATCTGCCAATAAGGAAAAAAAGGCAGGGACTAATTGAGAAGTAAACAAGGTATGAAAAATGAGGAAGTAAAGCGCACACCAGGTGGACCAGGTCTGATACCGCAGACTTTTCAAAAATAGTTGGCATGCCAGGCGTTTGCCAATTCTGGCAAGCAGTCTTGACAGAGAGAAGTCCAACAAAACTCCAGGATCACATTGTTCACCCACCCACCAATGATTTTGCTATTTGGACGCAATAGGTATGAGGCAAAGCGAGTTTATTGGGGACGACAAGCTATAAGGCTCCGCTAACGGCCCCTCGAACAAATGTCAGTCCAAGCGGGGGCATGCTCAGTATTCGAGCCTCTCGATACGTTAGGGTATCAGAAAAAGGACATTGGGGGCTCGTGGTTCGAGGGCGTAATGGCCGAGACGACGCGCTTTTGGGACAGCCCTTTCCTGGTGGACAAGCGGAGGTTACCAAGTCTGCTGGGACAGCGGCTTGGAGTAAGGGCAGGGAAAAAACAAGCGGGTCCCTGGGGGGATGCTAGGACCGGGCGCTGCTGGCAATTTAATGACTCAAGCTCTGTGCAAAATTTGGGCGAATTGTCGCTTCAAGATCACCGTACTGTTCCCGTGTGTTGTGCAGCCTCAATCAACTCGGACATGATTCACGCGTGTTTGCGCAGGGGAAGGGAGAAGAAAAGGAGCTGAGGTACCTTCGCAGCTCGGGAGGTGTCCACACCCACGTGATACTTTCTCAGCCAAAAGATAATAGGTGCCACTTCCTAACTGGTAATTACCGGAAATGACAGATACAAGAACCCAGATGCAGCTTTACTGTTAAGGGAGAGGTTTACCAAGAGGGGGTTTCAGAGACTACCAATTCTACCAGCAACATTGCGGTACCCACTTTTCAGTTAGGAATTGAAAATCTGGGCTTGCTACACCAGGGGGGTAGCTGGAAAAATTGAAAAAGGAGAGGTTTCATTGGGCGGATGGCGGTGTCCAAGTTCGCAGCGTTTCTACCCATTTTCTGGACTTGGTTGGTCTACCGCTTGGGAGTGGGTCACAAAAAGGAGCCAACACTAAGTTTAGGTCTAATTCACCATATTTATCGTTCCCAAAAGCGCTTTATCGCCGTTAACGAACGGAGGATTGAACCTCGGTGTTGTGTTCCAGTGGCTATATCGTCATTTGACCGGCGCTTCCATTGGATTTAGGTAAGTCCATGGACCGGGACCACGACTCATGGCAAAAACTGGACATTGCAGTCCGCTTTTTAGGATTACTGCCGGGTGCAACTCAGGAAAAGTGCCAGTTTGTACTATAAGAGGATGTATACTGGGCCCATGGGTACGTTTTTTATAGATCGGTGTTAATAAACAGATGGAAGCCATAGTAAATAACGTGTTCAAATTTTACCCTGATTCTATTTTGAAGCTTTTAGCTCCTTTATGGAATGAAGGGAGTGGTAAGGGACGTTTCGGGTTTGTCCATCACGGTATATTACATTATTTAGATGACTTCCTTTTGCATCGGCCCACAGCGGGGAATCAGAGGTACGTGCGGGTCGCTGTTGGCATCGGTGCAATGCCGGTGCCAAAGCTTTTCGGTAGTTTCCATTGGCCCGGATTATAAAACCCGAAAGGGGTACTAAATACTGTCTCATCATTTATATTCTGGGTATTAATATGATTCGGTATTGATGGATAATGTTAGCTGCCGAGTAAACACGTGCCAGGTTTAAATGCGGTGGAATGAGGGGGGAAATAAAGAGGCTACTGGCTTGCAAGAAGGGATCAATTTTGAAACGGAGAATTACAGTCTTTTACTGGGTCAAATTAAATTTTGCATGTGTTTAATCCATAGGCCACATGGGGGGGTTTTTCACGGCGGTTAGCGCAAAAAAAGCAACGGCGGGTCGGTTCAGGCCCAGAATCATTTTATTCGTTTGAAACCTGCACAGGGCCTGAAAGATGATTTGTGAGTATGGCAGTCTGTTCCTTGGAGCCAATATTACCGGCGCTGTTCGATTATCTTGGATAAGGGCCTTGTGTAATGCACGGTTGTGGAGGTTTTTCGGATGCGCTGGACGAGTGTAGGTATTTGGATGAATTAGTGACACCAGGGGAGTGAGTGAGCGGAGGCGTTGGCCAGACTGAATGAGGATCTTCTCGCGTTTGGGTTTGAGTCAGGAATTTGGCTTTGTCTGAACTCTGTTTCCCAATTGTAGTTGTCATTCGAAACTACTGGGAGGGGCGTTTCAGAGACAAAAAAGATTCGTTTCCATTGTGGACAAACAACCTGGAGGTTGGTACAAGACCATTAATTCCTTATCAGCTTCCTCTCCTCCCAAGCTCCCATATGCCTGCTGAGGCCGTTTGGTTTTGCCGTATTTGTCTGGGTTTAAACTGGCATACCATGGGTGGTCGGCAACGCCACGTTACCACCAAGGGGGAGTGAAGAATGGATTGGCTGACAGTTCTGTCTCGCTTGCAGTTTGGAAAACAGTTTTTCGAGTACAGATGAGCGCCGGGAAGCTGCGGCTGGACTAGGGCTGGATCATGTCCCGAGGACTTTTTGGACCCGTTGGGGTAGGGAAAAGCTGCAACACCCACATTAGTCAAGATCTTTCATTGGCCCAAACGGGTCTAAGATCAAGGTACCTCTATACTCTGGGTATATTGGGCTCTATAAGGGAAAACGCCATGGTTTGGAATGGGACATTGATACCGGAGTGTCACATTGTGGGGGATACTGTCACAGGATTTCGACACTTATTTTGTATTGGATTGGTAATGTGGAACTATGAAGGAAAGTGGTCGGTTTTACCAGAGTAAAACAACATTGAACTAAGATTGCTTTCCGGCTTTTGCTTTTGGTTCTCAAAGCACAAACGGTGGTATTGACTCTGAATGTAACGCACATAAGAATTTATTGGTAAGTACAAGCCTTGAAAGGGCATTGCGTAAGGCACCGAGGGCGAGGAAAAAGTCACAGGAGATCGGAACATAAACGGCTAGTCCGCGTCGGTCTATTAGTCTGCACTTAAGAACGGCATAGGGAATAAGTTACACGGTAGTCTTTGTTCAATCTGAATTATGAAAAGTCTGCATGTTATAGGCCTTTGACCTTTCAATGGCACACATTATTTGGTGACAGGCGGCTTAAGGTATCGCGCAAGAGCTGGGTATGCCCAAGTAAAAACGGTGAATTAGGGGGTATCTATGACTGTAATGCGGATAATGTTCTAACGCAGTGAATTACAACATTTGATTAGTGTTCTATTCTGGAGCGTGGAATGGTCTAGGTGGGGTGTGCTACGTCAACGGTCCAAGACAAACTCCGTCACAAAAAGCGGGAAAAAAGGCGCTCATCTAGGTGGATCTTGCGTTCTACCGACGGGCGGTCAACTAGGCAGGCACTATGATGTGCCCGTTCACGGTGTATGGGCACGACGATAAAGAGAGTACGCTAGGGAGGGGACCTCATCCCCTGCTAGAACATCAGGTACATGCGCACGGCGGCAGGTTTGTTTTTGTCCAAGGTTCCAATTATAAACGCCCATCTCTTTACGGCGGTGTAACACTTGGGCGATCTCGGTTGGAACCGGCGCTGTTTGCGACCACCATGCTCAATCCGCATAGGACGGCAGGCGACGGAAGCGGCCTGTGGTTCGGGCGTTTGGATGCCTGAAAGACGAAACGCGTGCGGCACACAAAATAGGTATGATTGGGAAGCTCGTACAAGGTTACCCGATTGTACATTACGCACCGCATTTGTTCTAGATTAGTGGGCAGGTTTTTTCCGATAATCGAAGGGTAGGGCGGGGCGCGGGTAATAGGGCTGTCCTAAGGCTATTAATGGGGGATTAAAGGTTCCATAGCAAAACCTAGGCTCCGTTATACTCGGGACAGGGGTTTCAAAGATGGGCTTTTTCGAGTTACCTCTCCACCTTTTTTTGTCTTGTCTTTCTATTTTCAGGTCAACGGATAATCTGATTTTTGGACTCTCGTGCCACAAAATATGTGCACTGGGGAGCAGAAGCAGGAGCTCGGCAGTATACGGGAGTAAGCCCTCGCCCGCACGCGACTAATCTGGCGGGTTCCAGAAGAATTTACCCGATTTTTGCTTAGTGCGCAGTCGGATTGGGAAAAAAAGAGGCTTATACCTGGAGCCTAAGTGCTGCACAGGAATATCAAAGAGATTTTGTGTCGTGGATCGAGATCCGGATATGTGGTGTTTCATGTCGGGGGAGTCCCATGATCTCGGGGCTCTAATGTCCCATTAGGGACTTTGATTATCGGGATATGCGGTTTTTGATTATGTTGCGGGATGTGGGATTTTTACCCCAGATTTTGGTGGTACTATATGGATTAGTAATATCGTGCACCGAGATTCTGTCCCTTCGTCGGCACGCTGATACGTCAGTGGGTTTGGTATTAAATAGGGCACAAGGATTTATAGTATATTAAGGTGACTAACTCCAAGTTGGCATCGTTCCAGTTGTCCAGAAAGGAGGAGGTTAACCTCGTGGTTAGGAGCATAATAGGAGACGCAATCCGAGGATGATAGGGCAAGGGGCAGTTTTGGCGTAGTAGACTACGGGGTACATCTAAATGCAGTTGGGTTGGGTTTAGTGGTCTTGGGAACTTCGTTGGGGGAATCGACATTCTGACGGCGCGTCTCGGGGCATAAACTGTGCGGGCCCACCAGGGCGTGCACAGTAAAGGTGTCACACAGCAACTTCAGTGCTCCAGCCATGTGGCGGAGTTACGGTACACCGGTCTTCGGAAAAATCCCAAAATTCATTGTCGGTTGAAAAAATATCGTGGTGGGGGCCCGGTCAGGACTCAGCCTTGGTCTCCAATTTCGTGGGAAAAATACACTGAGTCTGGCGAAGTTGGGGCTCATCACAGAGGCAAGGCGTTCCCTTTTGGGAGCAAAGAGATGGAAAAACATGGTTAGGACAACCGCACACATAGACGGAGGCTATTGGTGACTGATGCAAGGGGAAGATCAGGGGTGACGGAATGGGGGTAAAAAAATATAGAGAGAAGGAAGGAAAGAAGGAGGAGTTTGTTCGCCAGACTCCTTGTAGTTTGGAAAGGATGATTGGCTCCAAGGTCCTAGCCCAAAGTTGATTTCTCGGAAAGTTAAGGAAGTAGTTATTTTTGAGGAGATATAGGGTTAGGCGTTTAAATGGGGATGTGGTCGTCAATAATGTAATAAGTTTCCCATTAGCATTGTCTATTTCGTGATTATATGTAACTGTTTATATAAATGGCCCACATCTGCTGTAGGCAAATTTCCAATCACTTTGGTCCTCAAACACAGTGTTTTTATATAAGTAAAGAGTGGGAATGGTCTCGTGGAATTGGGAGAGATTGTCTAGGCACAGTCTATGCAGATAGGCAGCATGCACAAGGAGTCACAGCCAGAGATGACACTGGCAAGGATGGATAGATAGATAGATAGATAGATAGATATTATATTCCCATATAATAGAGCAAGCTACAGGTGCCATCACAATAATCCACTTTCATTAGCCTAATCTATACAATTTGCTCAGATACAGTTGCCTACATATAATAGTATTCCAATAGCAAAAGTACACCAACCACTGTAAATGCCACCCATGCCTCAAATACACTCATGCATATCCATAATTTGTAACACAATCTTACAAATACCTCCAGAGCAGTGTGCTTTGTCACACAAATCGCAACACCTATCCAAACATAGGATTCACTTACTGAACAATGTGCCAACCCCTGATGCCATCTTGGCTAACGTCCACTGATCCACTCGTACTCTTATTAATATAACATACAAAACTTACGAATGCCCACCTCTGCAAGTATTCTTGATATGTGCTTTTACCTCAGGGAACACATGTCTGTGGAGTCTGGCTTAGCCAAGCTACTTGACTCAATCTCCTCACTTGTCCCCTGACTCCATTCCCTGCATCCTCCTCATACAATGCGACCCATGAAACTCCATAATGTTTAAAGTTGATAATGTACTGTAAATACGTTAAAAATATGCGTTTTATCACGGCATAACCTGCTTTATCAACTCTACGTGATACCAATTAATCAAATGCTATTTAGGCTAGATTAATAACACTGACAAGCAACACACAAAAGAGTTACAAATGTTCATTGAACTGTGATTTTCAGAGCTCCATATATCATCACCATCCATACAGCTCTTGTCACATAAGGCACAATCACATTTTATTGGACAAATCATCTTTCTAAATCCGTATAACATACCATGCACAAAAGATCCTATACTGAATATTTAATTCATCGCTAACAATAACCTGCTTTCCAATCTTCCCATTTTTAATCACCTTTTTTATCCGACAAATTTGCAGCAAAAGCTTCTCTATGAGATAATTCACTTTTTTCGGAGCCATCATTCCAGACCCTTGCTAGCTAAAATACAAGTGTTGCACACTTATTGGACCGTCTGTGTATCAACTCATTACGTAGCTATCACGGGCCACGCCTCCACTGGCTACCAGTGTCTGTCGCAATCGGTACCTACTCTTGTGACGAGCCAACTTGTTGCATATTTTGCACCCCCACAACCTGGACAGTTACTACTCTATGGCTATCCTTCTTGATTGGCGTGGATGTGCTGCATTTATCATATTCTTCAAGCTATGTCGGGCCTCACATTGATGCCCAGCTTCAGCAATTTTCTTGGACAGGAGCGCTTTCAATGAAACTGGATGATGCTCTTCTACTTTTCTAGGGAAATCTTCTTCATGGCGCCCAACACCGCTCTGCTACGACAAACCAGTGGAATTTCACTTTTCCGGGAATCAGCCTAATAATACACCCATGCAGATATCTACCCCAGCCCTCCGGTGGGAAACAGGCTTGTAATTCGTAGTAGTTATACAAGATGAAAAAGATAGCCACCACCAGGTGCACAACGGTACCATGCAATTACATGACAAGAATCAAGCAGATGCTAAAGAGTTGCAGGTCAAAGTTATGTATGAGATAGCCAATATGATGGTCTATAAAATGATGGTAGTCTCACGAGCAAAGCTGTAGTGGATGGTGAGATATGGAGCCTGAAAGTCACAAGTTCAAAACACTGGTACCCTTTTGCTTGTCAGTGTAAAATATATTTATTGCTGCAGCAAGTGGGGAAAAAAACAGTTTTCAACACAAACGTCCTACATAACATTTGTGGAGTCTATGAATTTGTTCTGAGAAATAGTATCGCCTCCATCAGATCCTGCATACATGACCTCACATCTGATCTCATTATTTCCAGGCTAGAGAACGGCCTCTCTACACTAACTTGGGTTGTGGGCAAAGCGGTGACCACAGGGGCAACATCTCTAACAATTTCAGGGTATGAAGGAATTGCCTAATGCACAGTCAGTTTTGATGTACGTTTGAACTCTGCTACTTCTTTGAGAGCAGGTGAAAAATTTTGATGAAATCTGGTCAATCTGTTTGCTATGGGAGAAGGATATTTTCTCCTGTGGCAGCGCTGTGCCTGCTCCATGTCATCAATTACACTCCTCATGTGATGAGGCTGAAGATACGGGAGCAGTAGCACTGGCCAGACCCAATTCCTCTTGCTCTTGGCACTGCATTGGATCAACTGTACCACTTTATTATATATTTTGAGAGTCGGTCCATTTTCTAACAACTCAGACTCCACCAAAATGGACACAGACTCCGACTTCACGACTCCGACTCCACAGCCCTGCTAGCTATAAATGTCTCTACATTGGATCTATAACAATGTGCCAACCATTGTTGCCATCATAGCAACACACTGTTCCCACATATATAGCTACAGATGTCCCTACATAGGATTTTATAGCAATGTGCCAACCACTGATGCCACCATGCCGATCACTTACACTTTCCTTAAAGGGGTTGTCTCACTAAATTGATTCATCTTACCTCCTGTTTTCTTGGTTTCCCTTTGAATTCAGGGGCATGTTTCCCGGTTTCCACTAGCTGCAGTAAAAAGGCGGGTCGGGTTAGCTATAGCAACCAGTGTGGGGCAGCTTACCAGGAAAGAATAAACAGGTCAAACCCTATAGCGACCGGGAGGATTGATAAAGCCCATACAAAGGGGAATTTTCAGAAAAAGGTAGTTTTACTTTTTAAGGGGACATATATTAAAAGTGATTTTTTTTTTGCAAATTTTTAAAACAGAAAAAACAATTTTTTGGGGTATGGGAAAACCCCCCTTAGGCCGTGTTCACACGGCTTATTTCGCCAGGGAAAGGGGGCCGAAATTTCCGCCCCGGATTTGCCTGCAGAAAACGGCCCAAATCCTCGCGAATTTAATTACGGTAACCCCCACGCTCTAAAAGGGAAAAACAGTGGATTGCCGCTCCCCCCCGCTCGGCGAACCCGGGGCCCGGAAGGAGAAAGTGACATGCACATTATTTACGGCGAAATCGCCCGGGGATAATGCAATCTTTTGGGGGGGGGGCCCCGGCGCCCCCCCGCCCCTTATTCAAGCCGAATGCGACGCAATCCGGCCCCGAAAACCCGGGCCTGAATAAGCCGTGTGAACGGGGCCTTGGGGCTATTTTTCAAAACGGCTTAAACCCCGACGAAATTTTGCGCGCGGTTTTCCCGCCAATTACCCCGGTCCCTTTGCGGGGGGGGAGCGGGGGTCCGGCAGCTCCGGGCCCCCAAGACACTAAATTCACGGCCCCTACACGCCTTTTAAAAAATTTGTGAATGTCACTTTTCCCCCCCGCGGCGGATTCGCCAAAGGGGGAGGAGAAAACGGAATCCATAGTTTCAAAAGAGAATTTGGATTTACCGTAATGACGGGGACGGTTTGGGACCGAAAAGCAGCGCAAATACGGGGTTTGAAAGGGCAAAAATTCCGTGCATAAATCACCCGGTGCACCCCCCTTAACTTACCAACTGCAGATGCTCCCAAATTTGGGTTTCTATTACAAATTTTTAAATGGGATTTTTTTGTAAATGCCCAAAACCTTTAAAACCCATATGAAAACCCCCATGCTCTTTTTTAATGTATCAACCTTTGGAAAACCAACGTAGCATGTGCTAGCAAAAAAATGCATTTTTTAAAAACAATGTCCCAAAACCCAACAGTTTGCCATACCCCACAGGCCAATCATTTCATGTTCCTCTTTTAATGTCCAGCTACAAATACCTAGTTTTCAAAAGCAAAAAATGCCCCTACTTTGGGATTGTACAGCAGTGTCCCAAACCCAAAAAGATACCCACACAAAACGTCCCGGGCTCCCAAATTTGCCCCTAATAGGTTTTTCACAGCAGTGTGCCAACCACAGATACCCACACAGCACTGTGCCAGCTACCAATGCCCCTACATAGGATTTCACAGCAGTGTGCCAACCCAGTTTACCAAACACAGCACGTGGCCAGCTCCCAAATCCCCCCTACATAGGATTTCACAGCAGTGTGCCAACCACAGATACCCACACAGCACTGTGCCAGCTACCAATGCCCCTACATAGGGTTTCACAGCAGTGTGCCAACCACAGATACCCACACAGCACTGTGCCACCCCAAATGCCCCAAATAATTTAAACAGCGGGTGTCCCAACCACAGATAAAAACACAGCACGTCCCACTACCAATTCCCCTAATGATTTCACGGGGCAGTGTCCAACCACAGATACCCCCCCCAGCACTGTGCCACTACCATCCCCCTACATGGATTTTCACAGCAGTGTGGCCAACCACAGTTTACCCACACGCCCCTGTGCCAGCTCCCCAAATGCCCCTACATAGGATTTCACAGCAGTTTCCCAAACCCAAAACAGATACCCAAACAGCACTTTGCCCCCTACCAATGCCCCCTCCCTTTGGGATTTCCACAGTGTCCCAAACCCCACAGATCCCCACACAGCACTTTGCCAGCAACCAATCCCCCTACATTGGATTTCACACCCGTTTTGGGGCCAAACCCACAGATACCCACACAGCACTGTGCCAGCAAACCAAAATGCCCCTACATGGGATTTCACAGCATTTTGGGGCAACCAAAAGATACCCACACAGCACTGGGGCCGGGCTACCAATGCCCCTACATGGGTTTCACACGGGTGTGCCAAACCACGGGAACCCCCACACAGCACTGTCCCAAAAAAGTTTACAATCCCCCTAAAAGGGGTTTCACAGCTTTTGTGCCAACCCAGATCCCCAAAAACAGCCTGTGCCAGTTTCCCAAATGCCCCTACATAGGATTTCAACAGAAAGTGTGCAACCACAGATACCCACACAGCACTTTTTGCCAGCCCCAATCCCCCCAAACATAGGTTTTCACAGCATGTCCCCAAATTAACCAAAATTTTACCCACACAGCACTGTCCCAGTCCCCTTTTCCCCTCCCAAAAGGGTTTCACAGCAGTGTGCCAACCACATACCCCCCAACCAGCCCCCTTTTCCAGCTACCAATCCCCCTTTCTGGGATTTCCAGAAAGGGGGTTGCCAAAACAAATCCCCACACACATTTGGCCAGCTCCCAATCCCCCCTTAACATGGGAAATTTCACAGCGGGTGTGCCAACCCAGATCCCCACACAGCACTGTGCCTTTTCCCAAATCCCCCTACATAGGATTTCAAAAGCAGGGGGCCAACCACAGATCCCCCAAACGGGCCACTGTGCCAAAAACCCAAAATCCCCCTACATGGGAAATTTCACAGAAAGTTCCAACCACAGATACCCCACACCCACTGTGCCAGCTCCCAAAATTTCCCCCTACAAGGGTTTACAGCTTGTCCCAAACCCCAAAAGATACCCACACAGCACTGTGCCATTTTTACCAAGGGCCCCTACATGGGTTTTCACACAGTGGCCAACCAAAGAAAACCCCACAGAAATGGGGCCAGCTACCCAAGCCCTTTCCCATGGGGATTTCACAGCAGTGTCCCAAAACCACAGAAAACCCACACAGCACAGTGCCAGTTTTACCAATGCCCTACTAGGATTTCACAGCATGTGCCAACCAAAATTACCCACACAGCACTGTGCCACTCCCAAATCCCCTTTACATGGGGAATTTTCAAAAGCAGTGTCCCCAACCACAGATACCCACACAGAAACTGTCCCAGCAAACCAATCCCCCTAAAATTAGGGTTTCACAGCAGTTTTCCATCTTACTTTTCCTATGCCCCCCTACGGCAAGAGTGCACGGGCACCGCAGAAGTGTTCTCGGAAACTTTGAGCGAAGCTACAAGTGGTCAGACTGGAAGCAGTGGCAGCTGCTGGCAGAGGGTGGTGCCATCCGCTCTTACCGCCTGGCACAGTTTTGGGGGGTGGCCCCGGGGGAGGGGGGTTTTCCCTCGGTCCATGACCCCCGGGTGCGGGGCTGCATTACTGCTGCGGGCCGTGGCCCGGGATCACCGTAACATTGTCGGGGGAAAAGTGCTCCTCCGTGCTGGGGCGGGCGGGAGGGCCCCTGACTGCCAGGGGCCTGCCCCCAACTTTTTGGGGGGGGCCGGCGCTGACCCCGCTCCGCCCGAGGGCAGCCCCCTTCCGGGCCCCGGGGTGGGGCCCAGGGAAACGACGGGGCGGAAGAAAAATCGCATGGAGGGAGCCCTGCGCTGCCCTGAAAGGGGGACCGCGGGGAGGATGGAAGGGCGCACAACTTATCGGAATGCGAACATCGGGGGGCGGGGAGGGGGCGCACAGCCATGTTTAAACGGGGGCAAATTAAAGGGGCGAAAAACGAAAAGAAGCCGGGGCCCCTTTAGCAAACTAATGGATATCCCCCCGCAATTCACAATACCCCATCCAAAAAACACCCCTTTTTCCCAAATCCTCAAAACCATAATTAAAAACCCTCCCAAACTTTCCCTCCCCCCAAAAAACCCCCTTTAAATTAAAGACCCCAAACCCCAACCCCCCAACCCCACTCCACAAACCCCATTTGCCCCATAACCCCCACCCTAAAATCCACAACCCCCTGCAAAAAATTAAAATCCCCAATATCCCAACCCTAAACCCCCCATTAACCAAACCCCCCAAACCCCCCCCCAACCTTCCAATATTTTCCCATTCCTAAAACATAAAACTATTTTCCCCTTTTTTCAAAATTTCCCTCGACCAAAAACAAAAAAAAACCCCACCCACAAACATCCATACCCCACAAAAAATTTATTTTTTCCCATTATAAACCGTATTTTTTCCCCTTTTTCCCCCCAAACACATACAATTTCCCCCCATCCCCCAGCTGCCAACACATACTATCCCCAATCATAAACCCTCCCAAATTTACCCTAATAAAAAATGTTTCCCCAATTTTTTCCCCCCTTTCAACCACATTCCACCTTAAATTCCAAAAAATTTTATTATCCCCACCCTTCAACGCTTCCCATAACCCCAAACCCAAAACTTTTTCCCCCTAACCCCATTACAAACTCTTACTTTTCCCCCCCTTAAAAGCTTTAAAATCCCCAATTAAAACCCCAATTTTCCCCCTAAAAAGCATAAAATCCCCTCCTACAAACACCACTTTCCCCTTCCTACAAAAACTTCCACTATCCCTTCCTAAAACCACACCCCTTTTTATCCCCATCCTACAACACACCCACACCCCCCATCAAAACAAACAAACCATTCCCCACCCTTACAACAAAATAAACAAAAACACCCCCAATAACAAACCCAATTCCATTTTCCCCCGTTCCTTTACAAAAAAATTAAAAACCTATCCCCATAAAAAACCCCTTTCCACAATCCCTTAAAACCCCATCCAAAAACCCCCTCCCAACCAAACCCTTTTTCCCCCAAATTTTTAAACTTTTCCAACATCCCCACCCCAAAAACACCCCCCACAAACCCTCATAAAACACATCCATTTATCCCCATCAAAACAAAAACTTCCACTATCCCCATCATACAACACACCCCACTACCCCCATCTTTACAACACATCCCTACCCCCCATCTACAACACATCCACTATCCCCAAAATAAAAAACATCCACAATCCCCTCTTTAAACCCATCCTCTTTCCCCCCCTTCCCAATCCAAAAAACTTTCCCCTTCCTAAAACACATCCCTACCCCCAATTTTTAAAAACACACCCACTATCCCCACCTAAAACCCCTCCCTACCCCCACCCTACAACACTTTCCCCCTATCCCCATCCTACAACACATCCACTATCCCCATCCTACAACACATCCACTATCCCCATCATACAACACATCCACTATCCCCATCATACAACACATCCACTATCCCCATCATACAACACATCCACTATCCCCATCATACAACACATCCACTATCCCCATCCTACAACACATCCACTATCCCCATCAAACAACACAACCACTATCCCCATCCTACAACACATCCCACTACCCCAATCCTAAACCCCCATTCCCCCACCTATCCCCACCCTTTAAAACAAAATCCACTATCCCCATCCTTAAAAACACATCCACTATCCCCATCCTAAAACACATCCACTATCCCCATCATAAAACACATCCACTATCCCCATCCTTTAAAAACACCCCAAATATCCCCATCCAAAACACACCCCTTTACCCCATCCAAAAACACTTTCCAAACCCCCTCCTAAAAACACTTTCCACAATACCCCATCCTACAACACATCCACTATCCCCATCCTACAACACATCCACTATCCCCATCATACTGCTACCAACACATCCACTATCCCCATCCTACAACACATCCACTATCCCCATCCTACAACACATCCACTATCCCCATCATACAACACATCCACTATCCCCATCCTACAACACATCCACTATCCCCATCCTACAACACATCCATTTCCCCCCAATCATAAACATACCCCTATCCCCATCCTACAAACATCCACTACCCCCATCATACAAACATCCATTTTTCCCCATCATACAAAAACCACTATCCCCATATAAAAACCACACCCCACTACCCCCATCAAAAAACACATCCACAAAATCCCCACATACAACAAAAACCCCCACTATCCCCATCCTACAAAAAACATCCACTATCCCCATCCTCAAACACATCCACTATCCCCATCCTACTGCTGCCACCATCATACAACACATCCACTATCCCCATCCTACAACACATCCACTATCCCCATCATATAACACATCCACTATCCCCTTTCCCCAAAAACACATCCACTACCCCCCATCCTAAAAAACACATCCACTTTTCCCCATCCCTAAAAACACATCCACTACCCCCACCTCCCAACCCATCCACTATCCCCATCCTACAACACATCCACTATCCCCATCCTACAACACATCCACTATCCCCATCATACAACACATCCACTATCCCCATCATACAACACATCCACTATCCCCATCAAACAACACAACAACTAACACCAACCTACAACACAACCACTATCCCCAACCCAAAAACCCACATCCATTTACCCCAATAATACAAACCCCACCCAACTATCCCCATCATCCCAATCACATGCACTATCCCTTTCCTACAACACATGCACTATCCCCACCCACAACAAACCACTACCCCCCATCCTAAAACCATCCACTTTTCCCCACCCTTTCCAAAACACTTTTCCACAAACCCCCATCCTAAAAAAACATCCACACCCCCATATACAAACATCCCCCTATCCCCATCATACAACACATCCACTATCCCCATCCTACAACACATCCACTATCCCCATCATACTGCTACCAACACATCCACTATCCCCATCCTACAACACATCCACTTTTTCCCCCACCCTTACAACACTTTCCACTACCCCCCATCCTACAACACACCCACTTTCCCCATCCAACAAACACATCCACTATCCCCATCATACTGCTCCCAAAAAATTTCCATTTTCCCCAAACCCCAAAAAACACACCCATTTACCCCCACCCCTCAAACACACCCCACTACCCCCTTTCCTACAAACACCCCAATATCCCCTTCCTACAACACACCCCACTACCCCCATCCAAAACACCCCCACTACCCCCAAATCTTAAAAACCCCAACCCACTCCCATCCTACAACACATCCCACCCCCATCCTACACCGCACCCAAACAAACCCCATCCAAACAACGCACCCACTATCCCCATCCTTTACAACCCCATCCACTACCCCCACCCACAACCCATCCACATCCCCATCCTAAAACCCCACCACTATCCCATCCTACAACACATCCACTATCCCCATCAAACAACACACCACTACCCCTATCATACAACACTACACCCACTATCCCCATCATACAACACATCCACTATCCCCTTCATACAACACATCCACTATCCCCATCATACAACACATCCACTATCCCCATCATACAACACATCCACTATCCCCCACCCCTAAAAACACATCCACAACCCCCACCCCTAAAACAAAACCCCACTATCCCCACCCAAAAAAAAACACCACTATCCCATCCAAAAAACACTTTCCCCCAAACCCCTTTCCTAAAAAAACATCCACTATCCCCTCCTACAACACCCCCCTACCCCCAACCCTAAAAACAATCCACAATCCCCTTTTCTAAAACACATCCACTACCCCCATCATACAACACATCCACTATCCCCATCTACAACACATCCACTATCCCCATCCAAACAACACTCCATACCCCATCATACAACACATGCACTATCCCCATCCTACAACACTTTCCACAAAACCCCAATCCTAAAAACCCACATCCATTTATCCCCACCCCTAAAACACATCCACTATCCCCATCCGAAAAACACTTTCCCCCTTACCCCCACCCAAAAACACATCCACTACCCCATCCAAAAAACACATCCACAAATTCCCCATCCTAAAACAAATCCCCCTATCCCCACCCTAAAACACACCACCCCCCCATCCTACAACAAAATCCGCTACCCCCAACCCAACAAAAACACCGCAATCCCCATCCAAATACAACACATCCGCTATCCCCATAAAACAACACTTTCCCTACCCCCAATCAAAACTGTTTACCAAACCCATCACTTCCCCATTTAAACAACACATCCACTATCCCCATCCTACAACACATCCACTATCCCCATCATACAACACATCCACTATCCCCATCATACAACACATGCACTATCCCCATCCTTTAAAACAATCCACTATCCCCATCCCTACAAAACTTAAACTATCCCCTTTTCCATACAACTTTTCCCAAATATCCCCATTACAAAACATCCACTTTTCCCCATCAACAACCATCCATATCCCCATCAACAACAACCCAAACTTTTCCCCATCATACAACACTTCCACTTTCCCCATCATACTACACATCCAAAAACCCCCTTTCCTACAACAAACCATATCCCCCCCTTTACAACTTTTTTCCACTATCCCCACCCTTTACAAAAACCCCAACTATCCCCTTTCCTAAAACCCAAAAATCCACTACCCCCAATCCTAAAACTTTTTTTCCACTCCCCCCTTCTTTAAAACCCAAAATCCACTACCCCCATATCCCAACCCACATGCACAAACCCCCAAACCCTACAACCATTAAATTTTCCCCTCCTAACAACCACCTTCCCCCAATCCTACAACAAATCACTATCCCCTTTCCTCCCAACACATCCACTATCCCCACCCTAAAACCACCCAAATACCCCCACCCTAAAAACACATCCCAAATCCCCACCCTACAAAAAATTCCACTCCCCCCAATAAATAAAAATCACCCCACTATCCCCATCCTAAAAAACTCATCCACTATCCTCACCCTTACAAACACCATCCACATCCCCACCCTCAACACATCCACTATCCCCATCCTAAAAACAAAACCCACACCCCCAACCCCAAACAAAAACCCCAAAACCCCCACCCCTCAACCATAACTATCCCCACCCTCCAACACACCCACTATCCCCCCCCTACAACAAAAACCATTTCCCCCTTCAAAAAACACACCCAAATACCCCCCATCTTTACAAACATCCATTTAATCCCCATAAAAACTTATCCAAAAACCCATCATAAACACCCCCCACTATCCCCACCCTTTAAAAACACACCACTACCCCCCATCATACATCACACCCAAACTATCCCCTCATACAGCTAAAAACAAATCCCATCCCCATATCAAAACATTCCCTACCCCCCTTTTCCCCCTTCATACAAAAACATCCACATCCCCATATCAACACATCCACAACCCCATCATCCCAACACATCCATTTCCCCTTCCTCCAAAAACCATCCACTATCCCCTTCCTTCAACACACCCAACAAACCCCACCCCTTAAACACATCCACTACCCCCAAATCCTACAACCATCCACCCCCCCCATCCTAAAAACACACCCACTATCCCCCCCCTTTCAACACACCCCACTATCCCCATCCTACAACACATCCACTATCCCCATCCTACAACACATACACTATCCCCATCCTACAACACATCCACTATCCCCATCCTACTGCTACCAACACATCCACTATCCCCATCCTACAACACATCCACTATCCCCATCATACAACACATCCACTATCCCCATCATAAAACACATCCACTATCCCCAACCTAAAACCAAAAACCATTTATCCCCATATACTGCTCCCAAACCCCAAATCCACTATCCCCATCCTACAACAAATCCTCCACTATCCACATCCAACAACACACCACTTTTCCCCACCCTTTAAGACACACCCACTACCCCCACCCCTAAAACCCACATCCACTATCCCCATCATACTGCTACCAACACATCCACTATCCCCATCCTAAAACACATCCACTATCCCCATCCTACAACACATCCACTATCCCCATCCTACAACACATCCACTATCCCCATCCTACAACACATCCACTATCCCCATCCTACAACACATCCACTATCCCCATCATACAACACATCCACTATCCCCATCCTACAACACATCCACTATCCCCATCCTAAAAAACATCCACTTTTCCCCCATCCACAACCATCCACAAACCCCTTCCAAACAACGCACCCAATATCCCCATCCTACAACCCATCCACTATCCCCATCCTAAAACCCTCCACTAACCCACCCCCCCCCCCCTTACAACACATCCATTTTCCCCCCATCATAAAAACACATTCCCCCCAAAAACCCCCCCAAAATAAAAAAACCCCCACATCCCCATCTTACAACAAATCCACTTTTCCCCCATAAAAACACATCCATTTACCCCCATCATAAAACACATCCACTACCCCATCATAAAAACACATCCACTTTACCCCCACCCTACAAACACTTTCCACTACCCCCCACCCCCTTAAAACACATCCACTATCCCCATCCTAAAACACATCCACTATCCCCATCCTAAAACACATCAAATATCCCCATCCTAAAACCACCACTTTTCCCCACCCTACAACACACCCCCACTATCCCCATCCTAAAAAACACACCCAATTTCCCCCCTTTCATAAAAAACACATCCACTACCCCATCTTTACAAAAACATCCACTACCCCCCATCCTAAAACCACATACTACCCCCACCCTACAAAACCTCCACTATCCCCACCCATACAACACATGCCAAACCCCATCCTCCCAAAAACACCCATTTCCCCATCCTAAAACACTTTCCACAATCCCCATCCTACAACACATCCACTTTCCCCACCCAAAAAACACACCCAAATACCCCCACCAAAAAACACATCCATTTACCCCCATCCTAAAAAAAACATCCACTATCCCCATCCAAAACACTTTCCACTACCCCCCTTTATACAAAAACCCCAAACTTCCCCATCATACAACCAGCACAAACCCCATCCTACACCACATCCACTATCCCCATCCTAATGCTCAAACACACATCCCTATCCCCATCCTAAAACACAAACCCACTATCCCCATCCTACAACACATCCACTATCCCCATCCTAAAACACATCCAAATTTCCCCATCCTCCCCCCCAACTTTCCACTACCCCCACATACTGCTCCCAACACATTCCATATCCCCACCCCAAAAACACACCCATTTACCCCCATCCACAACAACCCACTACCCCCTTTCCTAAAACACATCCACTACCCCCACCCTACAAACAACCCACTTTTCCCATCCACAACACACCCCACTATCCCCATCAAAACAACCAAAACCCCTACCCCCATCCTAAAAACGCTTTCCACTACCCCCAAATCTACAAGGGCACCCACTACCCCATCCAAAAAACGCATCCACAAACCCCAAACCTAAAACGCATCCATACCCCCATCCTAAAACCCCATCCACAAATCCCCATCCTAAAAACCCCATCCACATCCCCTTTCCTAAAACCACACCCAAACTACCCCATCCTACAACACATCCACTATCCCCATCATACAACACATCCACTATCCCCATCATACAACACATCCACTATCCCCATCATACAACACATCCACTATCCCCATCATACAACACATCCACTATCCCCATCATACAACACATCCACTATCCCCATCCTACAACACATCCACTATCCCCATCCTAAAACACATCCACAAACCCCAACCAACAACACATCCGCGATCCCCATCCAAAAAAACACATCCACTTTTCCCCATCCTAAAACACACCCCACTTTACCCATCCTACAACACATCCACTATCCCCATCCTACAACACATCCACTATCCCCATCATACAACACATCCACAATCCCCATCCTACAAAACATCCACAAACCACATCCTACAACACATCCACTATCCCCATCCTACAACACATCCACAAACCCCATACAACAAAATGCACTACCCCATCCACAACACATCCACTCCCCCCATCCTACAACACATCCACAATCCCCATCCTAAAACCCACATCCCCTTTCCCCCATCCTAAAACCCATCCACTATCCCCATCCAAAAAACATCCATACCCCATCCTAAAAACACCCACTATCCCCCCCAAAAAACACATCCACTATCCCCATCCAAAAACCACACCCCACTATCCCCATCCTACAACACATCCACTATCCCCATCCTACAACACATCCACTATCCCCATCCTACAACACATCCGCTATCCCCATCATACAACACATCCACTATCCCCATCATACTGCTACCAACACATCCACTATCCCCATCTTACAACACATCCACTATCCCCATCCTACAACACATCCACTATCCCCATCATACAACACATCCACTATCCCCATCATACAACACATCCACTATCCCCATCCTCCCAACACACCCCACTCCCCCCCATCCTACAAAAACACCCACTACCCCCATCATACAACATTCCACTACCCCAAACCCAAACAAAAAAACCACTATCCCCATAAACCCCCCCTTTTTCCACTACCCCCCATCATCAACAAAACCCACTATCCCCATCATACAACAATCCATATCCATCATAAAACCCACACCCACACCCCTTTCCTAAACACACCCACTATCCCCCCCTTTAAAAACACATCCACACCCCCACCCACAACACACCCACTATCCCCACCCCTAAAACACATCCACTACCCCCACCCTTTAAAAACACATCCACTACCCCCATCATCCCAACAAAACCCAAACTATCCCATCAACAACACATCCACTATCCCCATCCTACAACACATCCACTAACCCCATCATATTTGCTCCCAAAACCTTTCCACTATCCCCTCCTGCAAACATCCACTATCCCCATCCTAGAACACAACCACTAACCCCCACCTACAACACAACCACTATCCCCATCCAAAAAACCCCATCCACTATCCCCCATCCTACAACACATCCACTATCCCCATCATACTGCTACCAACACTTTCCATTTACCCCCATCCTAAAACACATTCCAAAAACCCCTTTCCCCCACCACATCCACTTTCCCCATCCTACAACACATCCACTATCCCCATCCTACAACACTTCCACTATCCCCATCCTACAACACATCCACTATCCTCATCCTACAACATATCCACTATCCCCTTCCTACAACACATCCACTAGCCCCATCCTAAAAAACAAAATCCACTATCCCCTTTCCTAAAAAACACACCCAAAACTATCCCCATCATACGGGGACTTTCCACTACCCCCATCCTAAAAAACACATTCCCCTATCCCCACCTACAACACTTTCCAAAATCCCCACCTAAAAACACATCCACTACCCCCATCCTAAACACATCCACAAATTCCCATCCTACAACCACCCCTTATCCCCATCCACAACACACCACTACCCCCATCCTAAACAAAATCCACTTTTCCCATCATAAACTCATCCCCCACCCCAAATTCCTACAACCCCACCCCAACACCTATCCCCATCCTACAACACATCCACTATCCCCATCCTACAACACATCCACTATCCCCATCCTACAACACATCCACTATCCCCATCCTAAAACACATCCACTATCCCCATCCTAAAACACATCCACTATCCCCATCCTAAAACACATCCACTATCCCCATCCTACAACACATCCACAAAACCACATCCACACATCCACTATCCCCATCAACAACACATCCACTTTTCCCCCATCAAAACAAAAACATCCACAATCCCCCCCCTTACAACACCCCCCAACACCCCCATCATAAAACCCAATCCCTACCCCCCACCCTTTACAGTTTCCCAAACCCAACATCCACTATCCCCATCATACAACACATCCACTATCCCCATCATACAACACATCCACTATCCCCATCATACAACACATCCACTATCCCCATCCTACAACACATCCACTATCCCCATCCTACAACACATCCACTATCCCCATCCTACAACACATCCACTATCCCCATCCTACAACACATCCACTATCCCCATCCTACAACACATCCACTATCCCCATCCTACAACACATCCACTATCCCCATCCTAAAACACATCCACTATCCCCATCCTACAACACATCCACTATCCCCATCATACAACACATCCACTATCCCCATCCTACAACACATACACTATCCCCATCCTACAACACATCCACTATCCCCATCCTACTGCTGCCACCACATCCACTATCCCCATCCTACTGCTGCAACACATCCACTATCCCCATCCTACTGCTGCAACACATCCACTATCCCCATCATACTGCTGCAACACATCCACTATCCCCATCCTACAACACATCCACTATCTCCATCCTACAACACATCCACTATCCCCATCCTACAACACATCCACTATCCCCATCATAAAAACAAATCCCTATCACCCATCTACACACAATCCACTACCCCCATCCTACAACACATAAAACTTTCCCCACCCTACAACACACCCACTACCCCCACCCTACAAACCTTTACACAAATCCCCATCCAAAACAACACATACACTATCCCCTCTTAAAACCCAACATCCACTTTTCCCCCCATCCTA
>JAODAL010030152.1:0-50432 GCA_025379985.1 Phyllomedusa bahiana | reverse complement strand
TATGCATAGGGCCGCTATAGTAACCTAAACCCTGCCTGCCTGCCTATATGGGGATCATTTAGCCTACATAAACCCTGCCTGCCTATATAGCCCCCTATATCCTACCTAAACACTGCCTGCCTGCAAATCTGGGGCCCACTGTAGCCTATCTAATCCCTGCCTGTCTATATGGGGACCTTATAGCCCATCTAAACCTTGGCTATCTGGGGCCCACTATTGCCTTTCTAAACCCTGCCTGTCTAAATGGGCCCTGTTTAGCCTAGCTAAAGACTGCTTGCCTATTTGGGCTCCCTATAGCCTATTTACCTACCTATGTATGTGGACCCCACCTATTGCCTATTGACCTAGCTACCTGGGACACACCTACAGCCTAACTGTGGTCCACCTACTGCCTACTTAACTGCTTGGGGTCTACCTTCCTACCTTGGGACTGCCTACCTAACTGGTGCCTAACTGCTCTATACCTAGGACCAATTTACTTACCTGTAGCCTACCTACCTGAGACCTAATTAACTACTGCCTACCTAGGACCAATCTACCTACCTTTAGCCTGTCTACCTAACTGAGATCTGCCTAACTACTGCCTATCTACCTAGGACCAATCTGCCTACCCCCTTTGAGCCTTGTACTGCCTACCTACCTGGGGCCTATATGCTCCCTTTACCTACCTGGAGCCTACCCAACCTATCAATGGGGTGTACCTACCTGGTAATATGATTCTGATGGGTACAGGCCATAGCTGTAACACAATCTCCAGAGGGTGAATCCTCTTTTCCTCCCCTCTAGGAGACTGGGCATCTAAGTTATGGCCTATACCCCTCTGCCACCTCTTGGAAGTTTGTACAGAGATGGTACACAGGGAGTGAGGTTCTGGTAAAGTGGTAGCCAGGAGAAATCATCATGGCGGTCTGGACCGAATGCAGAACAAAAGGGAAAGTCAACAACTCGCCAGAGAAGCGTCACCATGGTGAGTCCCAAATGTACTGCACTGGTAATCGCTTTATAAATCTGGAGAGTCTTGGTTTTACAACTTGGTAAACAAACAACTATATTGTCCCTGTATGGTGGTAACATACAGTCTGTAGAGCACCTGTGTACACTGGTAATAGTATAGGGGTATTATTCAGTCATTATGTGGTGGTAATTTGTGGTCGCATTCTGGCGGTATAATCAGGTCCTTATGTAGTAGTGTTATTGGTAATGTTGGTCTTGGTATAGTGGGATTTTTATGGTAGCAGTATGTTTGGTGATGTATGGTTTAGGTATTTGCCTCTTGTATTATCTAGTAACTGCATGTCCCGGTAAATGTTCATGGAAGGGGAAGCGAGGGGGAGGGGGCCCCATCCAAAGGTTTGCTATGGGGCCCAGGCTTCTCTAGTTTTGCCCCTGGTCCTGTTTGTGCTTTAAAAATTTAGTTTGGTATACAACATTTGTTTGGAATAAGACACGAGGTGGCCTGGACCTGCTAGTCCGCGGGTGTGTAACAGAGGAGCTCGGTACAACTTTCAGCCGATTATCTCAAATGAGGACTAAGGATTTAGCGGCCTGTTACTTCTGGAGGTGAGTGCTGCTTTGACCGCACAGAGACACTTCACGCAGCTTCTATTATCAAGCACTTCTCAGTTCTCTCATAAGTATTGGACTGCTTCTTTACACGTGATCCTCTCATCTCCTGCTCCAGCTTACCTGTAGAATAGACTGCACGGTAGCCTGCTAGTTTGGAGTATGCGACAAGTGTGTATGAGGCGGTTTGGGACTCTAGTATACCTCTCTCACTTATCTTCTGACAGACCCAATATCTTTAACCCTCTGCAAAGTTATGTTGCTCTAGCTCTGCTAAAGCACAGTCACCTTGTGGCCGGCTACAGCTCATTAATCTCACTATTACAGCTCTATCCAGGATGTCTTTGGAGAATGTGAATAGTATTGTGGATGATACACAATATTCCTATTGTAATTATTATAAGAATGGAGTAATTATTTTCCCTTTATTTCCTATGGGAAAAGTTCATTTGGTATAAGTCCAGTTTTACATAAGTCCAAGGATCTGGAATGGATTAATGACTTATATTACTACTGTATTGAAATGTTATGTATTAACTTCCACATCAATTCTCTAATAATTCTCAGCTAATCTCTCTCCTGCTCTGACATTTTAGTTTTATGTTTGACAATGCTAACTTTGTAAATTCTGCTTCTTTTTCAATAATATAGTTGGTACAGTTCAGAATAGTCCACCAAGTTTAACAAATATAGCAATCAGAATAAATCCCTGGAAAGGATTCTAAACAACTTTCAAACTCAAGAATGGACAAATGTACCTTCAGAGTATCTTTTGCAGAGACTTCTATAGCCTCACTGCATTTACTGCAAAGAATCCTGATGAAAAAATCCTCTTTCCTTTAGATAATTGATTCTAAACTGTAAGGAGTGCTTCACTGGTGGCAGTTTTGAGGAGATTTTAAGGATATTACAGGTATATTTTGCAAAGACTTTTTTTATGATTGTGCCAATCTATTTTAGCAACTTAATGGACTCCTTTTAGGACGCATTTTTACATTCTACTGAATTTGTGATTATTTTTAAAATTCAGGCATTGTTTGAGATAAAGATTATTTATACAATTTTTGTGTCACGGGTTGCACCATCGCTGGTGTCTGCAGCTGTTGATGCGACCCTGTGCCCTCTCACCGCTTCCGACACACTGCTCTCCCCGACTGCCAGTTCCCTGCTACAGTGTGTCCCTTAGGGCAGGCATGTACATCCCCGCGCATCCCCATTCTGATTTAAAGGGCCAGTACCCACTACTTAGCTTTCACAGAGCCAATGCTCTGGACCTATGTCAATATATGTGCTTCACCCAACTCCTTACTGCCAATTGGTTGGTGCCTCTTTGTATGTCTACCTGTGTTTGGCTAGTTTTCTTGTCTGTGATATCCGGTATTGACCTCGACTTTCTTATACCCATTTACGTCTGAACTTCACTTGCTCTGACCTGGTGCCTGTGACTTTGACTACAATTGTACGCCGACTGTCCTTTTCAGTAGTGACCCAACTACACCTCTGTCTTGTCTTTCTGTACTACACTTGCACACCAGCCACCACCTAAGCGACCTCTTCAGCAGTAGCGACCTAGGATTTCCCTTACAGCTGAGTCTAAGCCACCTTGTGGGGATTAAGGCTGAAGACCAAGGGCTGCTTAGATTCTGCTCCTCAGCAAGGTCTTACACCAAAGCCACAGTTGGCACAAAGGATCCAAGTGGAAAAGTGGAAGCACCTACACCAATATTGGAAACTAAAATTGAACACAGCTTCTGTTACCTGCTTTTTTCACCAAATGTGAGACAATGATAGGAGTGTCTTTTTTTGCATGTTCACAGAATCTTTATTATATCAAGTAATTTTTTAATCTCTCTGTAATATCTATTAAATATCCATAATATTATGGCTGTAACGTGAACTGAAATGCTTTCATATAATGTTTTTTTTTAAATGCACACCTTATTAAAAGGGTCTTGGGACTGAAGGGTACCAGTATTTCAAGGACATGCCTTGCTAACGGGATTTTCCCAGTGTAGGCTAAGCATAATGAAACACAATATGTCCAAGGACAAATTAGTCCGCCTATCCAGTATGTCTTTCTATTGCTGTGTTCTCAGTTATCCCTGCAGTGTAAAATAATGGAATGTGTCTTGAGATTTCTCAAATTATTGATGCATTAAATAACCCAATAAATGAATTATTGCTTGGATGAAATAGTGTAGTTTAAACCATATCTGTGGATAGAGCTGTAGAGCAATTACAGCATGATGAACCTAAGTGATTAGCTGAGACTTGCCAACAATGTGCTGGATTGCAGGAACATGAGCATGGGCGAGTGCCATTATTTCACTATGTAAGGCTTGCTGCAGTTGAAGGTTATTCTCATCTGCTTTAACAAGAGATCTGTTCTTAAGAAGTTTTCTCTTTACTTGCAGCAGTTGTTTCATTTTTTTCAATTAATCAGTAGGAGCTTCTTTGACATCTGATGTTGTATCTCAATAATATTATTTCTTACCACATATCTTAACTCAGTTCACTGCTTTAACAGATGTAACATTATTTAGTATTATTTTTCAGGTATCTCCTTGGATGTTCTCTAAATGTCCCGGGCTTGGCAGAACAGCATCACCCTGTGGATCTATCTTATAACACAGCTTTGTATGAGTATGACCAGAGGTACAAATACGGTAAGCTTGAGCTGGCTGGTCACTTTATGCAGGATTTATATAATACATTTTTTTGCATTTAGTGACATCTTGCATAAACATAAAATTTTTGGGTGGGAATTATGTATTATGAGTGCAGTATTCTAACACCATAAATCTGTATGTGCCTCCCAACATTTAAAATGTTTAGCATACAGCATTTTTCATCAACTCTGAAATTTGGTAATGCAATCAAGTCAGGTGATACATATTTGAACCAGCTAGCCCTGCCTTCTTAATTGCTCCCCAACCAGCAGATAGGAAGTCACATATGACTTGCAAACCTCTGTTCTGTGGCTCTCCACAGGTGTCCTGTGTTATCAGCATCTGTAGTTTAATTCCAAAAAATAAAAATATATGTTTTGCTATAGTGTTTCACATAGTATTCAGGATATTTCCATTCTGTTAATGCATATAGTATGTATGAATGATCAAGATTAAACTTTGTATCTAGTGCTGTCATTTGGCTCCTGTCACGGACACCCCTGCGATCACTGTCCCGGGTCGCAGGCGCGTCCGTGCCCCTGCTCCCAGCGGAGCCCCGTCCCGCACGTCGGGTTCGGGGTCCGCTCATGTCTCGGCCCCCTCCGGCGTTCACTTACCCGGCCGCGCTCCTGCTCTGTCTGTCTCCGTCTCCCGGCACGTGGCTCCGCCCCTAGGGGCGCGCGCGCCGGCAGTTTGAATTTAAAGGGGCAGTGCGCCGGTAATTGGTCATTGCCGGGCACTGCTCCTATTTAGTCCGGCCCCTTCCTGCCGGCCTTCGCCGGATCCTTTGTGTATATCCCGTTGGTGAAAGCTTCCTAAAGTGTTCCTGTCTTGCCATACCGTGTACCGACCGTCTGCTTACGTCTACCGTCTACGAACCTTGCCGCCTGCCCTGACCTCCTGCTTGTCTACCGACTATGAGCCTGCCTGCCGATCCTGTACCTCGTTACCCTTGGCCACCACCGCAGGCAAGCCCCGCCAGTGGTAGTGACCTGGTGGACTCCCGCCGCAGCAAGACCATCCCGCTTTGCGGCGGGCTCTGGTGAATACCGGGACCCACTTAGATTCCACTCCCTGGTGTGGGCTTACGCCATCGCCTGCGGTGGTCCAGAGGATCCACCTCCTGACCGTTACAGCTCCATTTCCCTCTTTTCCTTGGATAGTTAGTTACATAGTTGATACGGTTGAAAAAAGACAAATATCCATCAAATTCAACAAAGGGTGGGGAAAGATGTGGATGAAGAGAGAGATAGAGGGATTTTTTTTAACTTTGTTTACACCTACTGATGCAGACTTTGAAACTTGAATGGCAAGAACCAATTTGCCCTAAAGGAATATTTTATTTCTAATCCTAAAATTGCCATCAGACTGGATCCAGACACTTTATACCGCTATATAAGTATTAGTATTAGTTAGTAATAAGTAGTTATCTAATCCTTTCTTCGAACCCTCAACTGTTGTTTCCTTGATGTGGCTGTTGTTTAACGGGAACCTGTCACATAGGTTATGCCCCCCTTGCTTAGGGCAGCACAATCTAGTGACAGACCTGCTGTTCCCAGCACTCTGCCCCTTATTCTGTAAGATGCAGGAGTTTTAGAGCATTTACCCCTTAAATCTTATTCATGAGCAGGTGTTAGCCACGCCCACCATAGGCTAGCTCGTCCCAATGACAGTTATTCACTTGTTTCTGCCTATTCAAAGTAATAGGTTTGTCAGTTGAGGTGGGCGGGGCTAGCCTCCGATTGGCCTCAGACTGACTCTCTGAAGGACTCTTCGAATGACTCTTCTGGCTGAAAACTGCAGATTTGAGCATTAAATACACGAAAACTACAGCATCTTACAGAATAAGGGGCACAGCGCTGGAAACAGCAGGTCTGACACTAGCTTGTTCTGTCCTCAGCCAGGGGGGCAAAAACTATGTGACAGATTCTCTTTAAATTAACCAGTCACAGAACTATTTGTTGGCCAAATTTCATTCTCGTTTCTACGATTTTCAATCATATGTTCAATGAAAGTCAAAGTTATTAATCACAGCAGGAAAAGCCACTAAAAACAATTGTGGACAGGGCTCTTTTTACAACAATGACATGTCATCGCAATGTCACATTCTAGCGGCATTGTGTTGGAAAGTGTGACATTTAAAAAGAAGCAGGTAAATGTTTAGTTTTTTTTCAAAGAGCAACTGAGCACTGTATGGCATGAGGCAATCTTTATCATGGTATTGTATGGCTCTATATACTATAGTCACTCATACATTTCTCCCATACCCTTGATGATGTTGCAGTGAAACATGTTGAGGGAAAAGGTCTAATTTGTTAATATTTTAAGTGCAATGAACTTACAGTTAAAGGGTTGTCTCCCTACAAGAATTGCTTTTTATGTTAAATGTCTTTCAAAAACAGGTCACTTTGTAATATGTGTCCATTAACAGTGTCCTAACTATTCTGAGATATCCCCTCTTGTATGGACTGCATCAGCTCCTCAGGTCGTTATAGCTACAGACCTGTTTGAACTCTCCTGATAGGATGCCAGCATGGTCGCTATAGTTAGAGACCTGGTTTCCTCAGCAGCTCATCACAGCCAGTAAACACATCCCTGAATTCAAAAATAAAACCAAGAAAACAGGACTGAGGTAAGATGAATCGATGTAGTGAGACAACCCCTTTAATACCTTCACAGCCAGCTTCAGGCTTCCACTTCCTGTTCAGGCTGTGGGTGGTTCTACAGCAGTGATTTGCATATTAGTTCTGCGATTTCTAGCTGAGCCTGTTAGAAGGACATTGGTGATGATGGTGTTTTAACAGCAGGGTCCAAGGCTACAGAGTTCTAATGAGTTAAAGTTTGTCAGTAAGAAAGATAAACAAGCCACTTTGCTGCTGATAAGGCACAGCAGGGAGTGAGCTCACCATCTTTGCCAGAGGTGCTAGAGCAGAGAGGTGCTTGACTGTCTAGGAAACATTCTGTAAACAAGGAGATAAGAATAATAACAATGTTTTGGTCATAATCTTTATTTATCTTTGCCTACATGAGTAAAGCTAATCAATGTGACGGGAATACCCTTTGATGAGGACAGTGTGTTTCTTTATCCTTAATGAGCCAGAGTTTTTTTTTAAGGGTCCTTCTGCTATTTTTAATCCCTCTTTTATGCTCCTGATATACAAAATGAAGAGCTTTAAATATAAGAACTAAAAGCTATGTTTTATGGGGTGATATATTAGTAAAGGACTGAATTACTAGTAGGTATTTACCCTTTTAGTTTTTTATTTATCTATATCTGGAGTTAATTCCCTACCTAGATTGATTTATTTTTCCTATGATATTTATGGATCTGTTTTTGTAGAAATGTCAGTCAATGCTTTCACTCACTGCAGGAAAGACCACTTAAAACAATTTTTCCCCGAGTCTCTTTTACAACAATGTCATGACATTACAATGTCACATGCAAGTCGCACTCTGGGGAAAAATGTGACATAGGAAAGGAGTAGGAAAGTGTTTTTTTAAAAAAAGCAACTGGGCATTGTATGATATGATAAATTCTCATCATAGTTTTGTGTGGCACCATCATCAGGGCACTGTATATTTCCATCCGGGGCAACATAGCTGATAAGATTACACTACACCTTCACACCAGTGGTGATATCGGTGTGTCTACACTAGCATAGGGTTGTTAGTTGGGCATTTTCTTGTTGTGTCACCAGCACACTTACAATTTGCATTTTCTAGCACTAAGGAACAAAATATTCCTTAAGGCATAAAAGAGAACTAACAGGAGAGACAATAGACCTCATTGTTCTTAAAGTTGAAATCTCATTGGTTATTCAGGATTGCACCTGCACCTTTATTCACATTAGTTTTTATAAATGAAGTCCAATGTCTTCATGTTAGATGTTTTCTCTTAAAGGATTGTCTGCTTTAGACAACCTCATTTCATAAACATTATTAATGACAAAGAGAAAAGAAAGATGTGCATTCCCTTAGTGTAATATTTTGGAAACTGTGCCTCCTATTATCTTTAGCAAAAAATATAGATTGTTCTCCCCCCCTGGTGATTGTGCTTTGGCCGCAGCAACTCTCCATGCAGTGTATTCCAGGGTAAGCGATGAGTGAGAGCAAATGTTGCGGCTAATCCTACTGCCAAGCGCCGCGCTCCACGTGGAGTAAAACAATTCAAAATAAGTGATTTCAGTTAAAAATGTCTGCTATGGCCCTTTAAGGCGGACAAGTGTGAGAAGTGATACTAGCGCAAACCTTGATCGGTTCCAAAAAAGGTTTATTACATACGGAACAGTTCAATACGGTTGAGGTTTGGGGACTGTGGGGGCCAATCCAATAGCTCTACTTCATTGTTATTGAACGATTTCTTCGACAATCTTGACATATGATTCGGATTGTTGTTCTTCTGCAACACTATGTCGTCTTTGTCATACTTGAATGTACAAAGTTACTCATCTTATAGGATACTCACATATGGCTCAGCATTGAGATCACCATCAATCCTGGTCAAGTATCCAATGCCTTTGGCTGTGAAACAACACATATCATCAAGCTTTATTCACCAAACTTGACAGTTCCTTCAATTTCTCGATATATTAGTCCCCTTTTCTTTTGATTCTTCCAGACCCATTTGCAACTATCAGAGTCCAGTCTATTGACTTTCATCTCATTGCTTTAAATTACCCATTTCCAAACTTCTACTGCCCACTTTTCATACTTCTTTGTAAACCCAAGCCAATGCTTCTTATGATCATATTGAAGTCGAGGCTTCTTCACTTTTTTTTTGGACCACCATTCTAGACTTGTGTAATGCATGTCACATGGTACTTGCATGGATGTCTGTGATCTCACTATTACGGAGCACACGAACCATCTCCTCTGCCGTGCTTGTCACACCAGAACTGATAGACCTTGTGAGCTAACTTGTTGACTGCAATATTTTGCCTGGATGGACAGACTTAATTTCGTATTCTTCCTGCTTTCATGGCACTCCTATAATGCAGTTTTGCCAATTTTCTTGGCCAAGAGACTGCTGTCGATGAGCTGGGTGACGTAGTTTCTCTTTTCTTGGGAAATCTTCTTCATGGCTGCTCCTCGATTCGAACCAATGACCTTTTTCTTGGGAATCAACATAATAACACATTGAACTATTAGGGAATGTGAAAACAGGTTGTAATTTGAAGTATAGAAGAAGAAAAAGATTGTTCCACCACCAGGAGCAAAACAGTAACAAAGCAGTTACATGACAGGAATCTGCATAACTAAGCATATGCTGACTAGTGCAACTCAAATTTATGTATATGATAGACAAGATGATTGTCTATAATATAATGGTAGTCTCACGTTCAAAGCTCTAGTGGATGGTAAGATATGGAGCCTGAAAGTCACAAGTTCAAAACATTGTTACTCTTTTGCTTGGCACTGTAATACAACAGTATTAATCTAGATAACAAACCCCTCAGCCTTTTACCCTCTTTAAAAAAAATGTTCCTCTCCATTCTTTTATGGATTAACCAAGTGGTTAAATAAACCTGAAAAATTACTTTAGATCTTGTATCAGTTTCATAAAAGAAGAATTTAATTTATTATGTTACAAAAAGCACAATATGTCATTGTACTATATCATAATGTGTTACAAATCTTATCCTGCATGGCACCACATTGCCCAAGACCAAGGGTTGTTTAAAAATGTGAGTGTCACCATATATAAATCATATTCTTCCAAGTCATTAATATCTTTAATGATCTCCTGGGTCACTATATGTCCTTATGTTTTTATTGTTTTTGTTATTGCAAACTTATATCCCTAACAAGGAGCAGATGGAGTGTGACACAGATGTACTCAAGCATTTAGACTCAAGCAGCCATTACTAGCTGCACTTTACATGACATTAGCGATTCCACATCTGCCACAAAGAAATAGGGTACTCTGTGTTACGGACAGTGGAAGTGGATCTGCTGGACCACCGCAAGCGATGGCAATAGCCACGCTAGGGAGCGGAGGCTGAGTAGGTCCCAGTTTTCACTAGAGCCCGCCGCAAAGCGGGATGGACTTGCGGCAGGAGTCTACCAGGTCGCTACCCCTGACGTGACTTGCTTGCGGTGGCAGCCAAGGGTTAGCGTGGTACACAATCGTCAGGTGTAGGCGTAGTCGTGGACAGACGAGAAGGTCAGGGCAGGTGGGAAGATTCGTGGTCAATAAACGTAGCAAGAGGGTCAGGGCTGGCAGCAAAAGTTCATGGTAAATAAACGTAGCACAAGGGTCAGAACACCGAAGATACTAGAACGCACTTTCAATGATCTCTCTATAGGCAATGGGCACAATAGATCCGGCGCGGAAGTGGTAACCTTATATAGGACCAGCGGCCGGCAATAAACCAATTACCAGCGCGCTGGCCCTCTAAATCTCAAAGAACTGCCGAGCGCGCGCATGGCAGCCGACAGAGAGCTGCACGGGGACAGGAACGTGGCCAGGTAAGTGCTGGCTCTCGGGGAAGCGAGTGCGCCCGCGGCCCGACATGCGGAACGTGGCGCTACCCGCTCCCGGAGGGGGGCACGGACGGGACACGGGTGTGCCTACAGGCCGACTCTCGGCTGAGGAACCACCCGTGAGATGCTGCAGAATGTCCTTTAAATATCTTCTGGCTCTCAGTTGAAAAGGAATAAAGTAGGGAGATTTCTTTGCAAATCCAAAGCATCTTCCACTTGAAGCAAGCCACGTGCAAAATCACTAATAGAAATAGTTAGACTTGAGCTATTAGAGGCTTATCAAAAGCCAATTGACATACTTAATAAAAAAATTTCACTGTGTATGGGATAAATGAATGATGGATTATATATGTTCTGAGCAGTGACAGATGGTTATCTATCACCCTATCCTCATCAACCCCATACAACATGTGTCTAAATCGCTCAAGGAGAGGTCCTTTCATTTTATCAAAGATATACTACATACTACTCTTTGTATAATATTTTAGGAAATGTTAAGATACTGATAAAATAAAGCTCATCCTGACAATTAAGGCACCATGATATCGATTCGCAAAAAGTTTCAACTTTTTCCAGGCTTTTCAATGACTTTTATTTTGATCTGAGAACAGATAACACAGTGTAGTAAGATATCACTGTCAAGATTAGCTTTCCTATATCCATATCTCCTCACCTAGGTTACTAGACTATCTGAGTTAAAATAAGCCCTCCAATTTCACCTTTTAACAGGTTTAAATGCTGGAATATGATATTGAACTAGAGGAACTGTAGATAACTATTAATAACTATTAAGAGCACAGAAACGAAGGCTTGTGGGCCAGATGGCTTTACAGTTCAGTGTTTATAAAACTTTCTCGGAGTTTGATGACTCCTCTACTTTGTCCATCAGCAATTCTATCTCCTAGGATAGCTAGTTCCTTTGACAAGAAGGATGAAGTATTTAGCAAGATGAAGTTTTGTAGAAAAAAAAAAAGGAAAAAACTCCAGTCTGAAATGCTGCCCTGGTGCTGTTTATGGATATATCACAAACTTTTTTTTCCACATTTTTACAAAACTTCATCTTGCTGGATACTTTATACTTATGGTTGGAGATGCTCCACTTCGTTGAGAGGTACTATATGTAAGATCCTTCAACTGCTGGTAAAGAAATTATGTGAGCTGGCTCTATGTACTATTGTTTAGATTCTTCGTTTGTCAAGCTCTTTTTCCACATGCATTTTGTTTCTACCTAAACCTGTAAAAATACCTCTCAATGCATGCAATACCATTCTTTTTCTCTCATTTCTGAAACTTAGATATGAACGATATGCTAAAATAAATGCCATGCATATTCAACCTTTCCTCCGATCTATTTTACCCACTGAACGGGGTTGTTTTGCATGGTTGATTTACTGCTATGGATCCTTATCTCAGATTAGCATTCTGAAGACTTTGAAAGAATTTGATCTTTTTGAAGCTTTTAGTGACTGTAAAATTAATATAAAAAAATAAAAAATGTCAAATTTCTCACTACTATCCCCTCTATGCTCCTGGTTCCATTTTAAGTGGCAGAAAAGTTGCATTAAGTTTTCAGGTATTTTACAATTGAACATTGCACATATATAGGCTCAGACTGGCCCACAGGTGAACAAGGGATACCCCCAGTGAGTTAAAAGCAGACAAAAAGAGGCAGAAAGCAAGAGGCAGAATGGAAAGGGCATGTGCATTGTGTGTAGTCATGCATGTATTGTAGCTGTAGAGTGGGTCCCCAGATTCATCTCCCCTGGTCTGACACAGTACATATCTAATCCACCATCCAAAAGGACTTTTTCTCTTAATTTACTTAATTTAGAATCTTCTCCCTCACAATTTTAGGCTGTTCTTCTGCACATACAAAGGTGGTTTTTCAAATGCCTCACTTCCTTGACAGCCTTTTTTGGGGGTAGAAAATCACCTATGCTTCATTTACTAAATCCAAGCAAGCTGGAGGTGTTGGTCTTCTGAAGTTTTCTCTCTACCAGGCACTTGCATTCTGAATCTTTTTAACTGCATCCCACCAAACAGTAGTTAATTCTAAAAGTTCTATTTCCCTCTACCTTCCACTCCTCTCTTTTGGGAACCCTAGACTTCCAGTTTAGTTTCTATAAAAAATCTGTCTACTCTCTGCTTTTATACTTTTTTATTTGTACTCTGAGAAATTTAGTACTGTTTCTCTTTTGTTTCCAGTTTTTGGTTATACTGCTTTTATAGTATTTAAAGAACCTAAAGTGCCAGAATAAGCTTTCTTTTCTTAGTACTGCTTTATCATGACATTTTTATGTACATGGACAACTATGGAGTACATGGGATTTTTAAGCAAATGTTTTTAAACAAAGAACAAGCCACACTGGTCAGTAAAATAGCTTGAAAATGTCAAAAATAATAATTAATTTAAAATTACTGAAAATCAAATAATGAAATCAGACACTGTGCTTAAATTGTGGTTCAACCGAAAAGTAAAACAAACAAAAAAGTAAATAATGGAGCTGGCCTGGTCAAAAATGTTGGTACCTCTAGAAAGAAATTGAAAATAATTTTAGCAAAATAAACATGATAAGCTAAAATTAGCATCACTTGTTATCAGTCAGTCTGACTATTTAATGAGTAAAAAGTAGTCACTGTGCTATTTGGTATCAAGGAGTTTACCAAACCAAACATGAACAAAAGGAAGTTAAAGACAAAGGAGACTTAAAAAGAAAAAAAAGACAATTCTAAACAAACAAGTTAAAGGTAAATGCTATAAGCCTATGTCCTAACAGCTATATATTCCTGTTCCTGTAGTTGCACATATTATTCAGAAATTTAAGGTCTGTGGAAATGTAGCGAACCTAGCTGGATGAGGCCGCAAGAGAAAACTGATGAAAAATTAAAGAGACGTATAATACCAATACCAAAAAGCCCAGAACAACTTCCAAAGAGATTAGAAGTGAACCCCAAGGTCAAGGTACATCAGTGTCAGATCGCCGTCTTTGTCAAGGTAGGCCTAATGGAAGGTAACCAAGGAGGAGACCACTGTTGAAAGCAAATCATACAAAAGTGAGAATGTAGTTTACCAAAATGCATACTGACAAGCCACAAAGCTTCAGGAAGACAGACAACAACACTGGAGCTCTTTGGCAAGTCACATCAGCTCTATGTTCACAGATGCAAATATAAAGCATTTGAAGAAATGAACATTATACCTGCTTTGGAACATGGAGGAGGCTCTGTTATGCTTTGGAGCTGCTTTGCTGCATCTTTTACAGGGTGTCTTGAATTTGTGCAGGGTAACAATGAAATCTGAATACTATCAAGGCATTTTGGATTGAAATTTGTTGCCCAGTGTCAGAAAGCTTGGTCTCAGTCTCAGGTCATGGGTCCTCTGACAGGATAATGACGCAAAACACACACCTATAAACATCCAAGGCTGGCTAAGGGCAAAGCATTGGACTATTTTGAAGTGGTTTCTATGAGCCCTGATCTAAATCCTATTGAACATCTGTGGAAGATACTGAAACCTGCAGTCTGGAGAAGGCAGTCTTCAAACCTGAGATAGCTGGAACAGTTTGATCTTAAGGAGTGGGCGAAAATACCTGTGGATTGGTGCAGAACTCACTGAGAGTTGCAAAAATCTTTTGTTTGCAGTGATTGTCTCCAAAGGTTGTGCAACAAAATACTAAGTTAAGTGTCTAGGTCAGTTTCATCAGCTTTTTTTTAAAAAAAAATTTCAGTTAAACCATAATTCAAACACAATGTCTGATTTTAATTACTTGATTTTCAGTTAAGTTAAATTTATTATTACTTTTGACAGTTTTAAGTTATTTCAGTGACCATTGTGTTTTTTTTTCTCTCTTTAATAGAAGGGTAACAACAAATATGTCCACACTTTAACTTTTTTATATATTCAGTGTTTCTTCTTTTTTTCTAATCTGCAAAAGTACAGGCATGGATTAGAGATAATGGGCAACTTGTATGATATTTGGCCCCCAGGTGCCAATTTTATTGCGCAAATTAGTAGCATAGAGTTAGCCTGAATCTATGAACCTCTTCTACTGCGGGTAATAGATTTAGCGCTTTCTAGCTGCAAAGCGACAATTCAGGCTCAAGTAAACCACTTTTAAATTGGTCTACCTGTTCCAGTAGTAATCGATTTGCCATACTAAAGTCATAAATATGTAGAATACTATGGTTGCAGTGTGACATGCCCCAGAATGCCCCCCAATCTCAGCAAAGTGTCACGGGCGCTTTATAAGGTACCTAATACTGGAGCACACCTGCTCATACATTGAGCACACAAGGCTGCGCCGGTTTTTGGGCTGAAAGGATGCCAGACTACTGCCGCAGCCCCTTACATACTTGTCGCCCAATGTGCCTTAAGGTTCTTTTCTTTTCCCTTCTGTGTCCCTGTCTATAACTACTGTATGTTTGTCTATATTTACCTTGTCCTCAGTGACAATATATCAAAATATATATATTATATACATATAATGATATATTGTTATTGTTTGGTTTATGTTGTATTTTAATATATTTATGATGTGCCATCTCATGTTATTACTCATACAGTATAACTTTTACTTTCTTCAGTAACTGAAGAGTAGACTGATTCTCACTTCTTTTACTGCTACTTTAGCACAAAGTTGCTCAAAAAATGATTGTTTACGTTAGCAGAGAGTCAGAACATGCAGAGTATTGCATATGAGCCTGCATGGTCACAAAGCAGTCAGAGTGCTCATGTTGACCCTGTCCTTAGCCAAGTGTAATGTGTTGCTTACCAACATGTACTATGAAAAGACGGTGATTGGAATGTGGTCCTATGGGAAAATATTTTGTTGGAAATCATTTAGTCCCTGTATTTATGTGGATGTTGATTTGACACGTACCACCTTCTTAAACATTGTAGCAGACCAAGTACACCCCTTCATAGAAGCAAAATTCCCTAATTCCCTCTTTTAACTAAATAATGTGGTACAAAAATTATTTAGGAAAAGTTTAAAGGACATTACCGAGTTTAAAGGGGTGTTCCCACAAGCATACTTCCGTGTTTCAGGTCAGCTCATAGCTAGCTGTGAGCCAACTATGTGAGAGAATAAGGAGGACGGTGCTTGCAGCCATTCTACCTATTCATTTCTGTAGGAGTTCCGAATAAATCCTAGCACACTCGCTCGGCTACATGCACAAGTCCTACAGAATTGAATGGAGAGGATGTCCGCATGCACCGCCCTCCTCGTTCAGCTGGCCTGTAACACAGAAGTGCCTTTAAGGCAGCACCCCTTTAAAGTGAAAGATCTTAAGGTGTTAAATTGGCCTCCAAATTTTTTAGAATTCATTAGTGCTATCTCCTAACATTCACTGTGATGCTATGAAAGAGGTACATATGAATGACAATACCATTTGATCCTAATAGTGTACATAAGTGCACTAGATCCTTCAGAACCTGTCAACATAGCACATCCCTGTCACTTTGCAAATCTCTTTCATTACCACACCCTTCTGCTAAAGCACCTTGCCTGGTACTCAGAAGTGTTGCTATGAAACCCGGCTATTTCTCATAATCTCATTCAATCTCTGTCACATAGTTTTTGGCTCCCTTGCTGAGGACAGAACAAGCTAGTGTCAGACATGCTGTTTCCAGCATTGTGTCCAGCAATTTCAGAGTATTTAATGCTCAAATCTGGCAGTTTTCTGCCAGAAAAGAGTCAAGCTTATTCATGAGCAGTTGCTAGCTCTGCCCACCCAAGGCTATCCCCACCACAGACAGTTATTCATAGGTTTCTATCCATTCAAAGTAATAGGTTAATCCGTTGTGAGGTGGACGTGACTAGCTTTAGTTGGGCGGGTCAAGAATTAAACTGACTCTTTTCTGGCTGAAAACTGCACATTTCAGCATTAAATACTCTAAAACTACATCACCTTACAGAATAAGGGACACAGCGCTGGAAACAGCATGTCTGTCACTAGCTTGTGCTGTCTTCAGCAAAGGGGGCATAACCTATGTGACAGGTTCTCTTTAAGGCCTAGCTATTTAACCTCTTTCTGACATATATTTACATTATATTGTCAGGAATGGAGTATAGATTGGGCTAAGTAACAGAGCCAGCTCCATACCCTACATGGAGGGTGCTGACTGTTTACAGATTACAGTTGACACCTGCAGTCGGATTTAGCGATCAATGTGAAGCCTGGTGTTTACTTACTTCATGCTGACCACAGTACCTAAGCAGTTAAACAACAGGGGGAACCCCCACTCTCTTATTCCTTCCCCCCACTGTGACATACTGTTCAGTTGTTTTGGGAGCCAGTCTAATGAAGGCCCACAGGTTTGCCATATTGCCACATCTATTTCTCTGTGCCATAGGCAAGTTATAGAGGCAATGCAGTAATTTTATGCTATGCTGCATAAGTATTGGAGTATAGTGTATGAGTGATTGTACCCTTTTGGAATAATAAAAATCAAGTAAAATAAATGTTTTGAAAACAAGAAAAAAATATTGGAAGTTCAGATCAAGCCCTTTTCCCATTTTACACATCAAAAAGGAAAACAATGGAAAAATGATTCATAATTAGTATTTCTGTATCAATAAGGTCTGACCTATTGAATTATAATCTTATTTGTCCCAAATATTGAACATTATAAACAAAAAAAAAGCCTAACTTGAGAATTATGTTTTTTGCTTTCCTCGCCACCACAAATAATTTGTTGTGGTATGCACCCCAAAATTGCATCATTAAAACATACACATCAATTTGCAAATGGCAAGTCTGCAGATGGAAAATTAAATAGGTTATTGGTTTCAGAAGGTTTTCATTTATTTATAAGCAGTAAAATATAATGAAAATTTCCATTTTTTTCATTATTATTTTGAGTGGTAGAATACACTTTTCATTTCATTTATATTGCTTGCCAAAAAAACATATAAATGAAACCCAAAAAACAATGGTGCAGATTTCACCATTATATATATAGTTTTTAATTTCTCAATATTCCATAAATTAATGATATAGTTCCATTAAAAAATACAATTTATCTTGCAAAAAAATAAGCCCTAAAACAGCAAAGTCTACAAAAAAATAAAGAGTTATGGCTCTTGGAAGGTGGGGAAGGAAAAAAAAAACACATTGATACCACAAATTTTTGCATGAGGAATTGGTTAACCCTAACTAGTTCTTTCACCTACTGCCTACATGTCAATTTAAAGTGAAGTTTCTGTTACAGCTCAATCTAGCCTCTGTTCATGTGGATCCTGCAACCAGCCACCTGGTTCCTGAATTCTTAAGCATTGTTTATGCCTTGTCACCTGCATACTCCTCCTAAACCTTTTAGCACTACTTCTGGTCTTCACACCAGGACATTCCTGGCTATGATCCTGCTCTGTTCTTGGATCACTTGAACTATTCATTCTGATCCATACTGCTCTAGTCTTGACCCTTGAATTTGCCTGGTTCCTTTGTTGTTCTGTTGGTAATGACTCTTTAATCTGTTATTTGCCCTGTTCCTGGACTGTGACCATGTTTTAGTCCTGTGACCATATTCCAGCTTCTGGCTGAAGTCCTAGGCTCCATGCTTCTGTTTCCAGCTCCTGTCTCTGTTGTCCTTGCTACTGTTCTGCTGGTGTGAGTGTTTTTAGTAACTATTATCTTGCCCTGGTAGCTCTCTTACCTTTGTCTGTTTTTCTTCATCCAGTTCCATGCCTTATATCTCATCTAGTCTACCTCACCACATTTCATATCTCATGCAGATTACTCCTGATCCTGTTCCATGGTCCACATCTGGCATTGTCTCTGTTTTGTCTCTGCTGTTGCATTTGAGTGCCAGCTGGTGACTAGTTGGAGGACCCATAGATTCTGCATAGCAGTCTAGCCAGTGATAAACTGGTTTCAGCCTAAGTATTCACTATCTTGTCAAGAGAAATATAGCAATAATGCAAGAGAAAATTACATTGTAACAGGCACTCCTTAAACTGTTTAATGCTCCATGGATGTATATTCCTAAACAACATTGTTTTTTCCTCCAATATTCCTAAAAATGGTTTATAATTTGCTCTTCAGATTATAAGCTGACAAACCTTGCAAGTGTAGAAGGAAAGTAACACTTGAGAACACTGGCAGCTGATAATTACTATCCTTTGTCAAGTGCTCTATATAACCCAAGCATTGTAAAGACTGAAGATGATTACAGTACTCAGACACTAGCTCGACGAGCAGTTCACTTTGTTAGGTAAATACTTCTTATTTTGTCTTTTCTTTCTGGTTTACTACAGGGATTCTCTGCAGAACTTAACATTTTCAACACATTTCAATTTCTACAGTTAACAGGGAAAGACCAAACAAGCTGTAAATATTAATAAGACGCTCTGTATATGTTTCCGGTTAACTGTTTCTCATGGTTTCATGAGCCTAAATGAAACTAAAGTTAGGCTCCCTTCACTGTGTGCTTGAGCCTTTCATTAGGAGTATACATTGGGAGAATTTAGCTCCTGCGTTACTGAGCCATTCCATACAGCATAAAAAAGTATGCAAGTATATGCTGGCTGTCACATCTGTGCCTATTAGGGCCTCTGTGACATCTTCTCTCTGCAGCATATGGCAGAGGGTGCGCTATTAAGCTCCATTTGTATCTCAGTCTGAACACAGTCCTAGACTCTCTGCTGTGTTAATTAGTTTCTTGACACACCAACCTGCGGTTTCTGTCCTGGGTGGAACAGGTTAATCAGTATGTGATGACTGACAGACGTCTCCACCTGTAATCTCTGTCCAGGATGCCAGGGAGCCAATTCAATCACATTCTAGATGGGCTCCCTGGCTTCCTATTTGTTACTCCTTCTGAATGATCACCCTTGCCAGTGTTAGACCTCTCTTGACCTGGTCTATGTGTCTTATTTCTGTATACCTGGTTCCTTGATCTATTGCTTGTCCTCTGACTCCTCTCTTGCCTCAAGTTTTTGGTAGCTCTTTGCACGCTCTGGCCTTTGACTCGGTCTGCCTGACTGCTTTTTTCTGTTTGTACATCTCGTCCATCTTCTGTGTGCACTTTACCAGCATAGTGGCTGCCACCCAGTTGCCGCATAGTCACTAAACAAAGTTGAAGAACTTACACAAAATTGTTGGTACTCTTTCATTAAAGAAGGAAAAACCCACATTGGTCACAGAAATAACTTGAAAATGAAAAAGTAATAAAATTTAAATTCACTGAAATACAACTAATACAAATCACAAATTGCTTTTGAATTTTGGCTCACCCAAAATATTAAAATAAAAAAATAAAAAACTAATGAACGATTGAAAATTATTTGACCATACGGTGTATTTTAATGAGTCAGTTGTCTTATTTAAAGAGCAAAAAGTAGTCAATGCGCTGTTTGGTATTATGGTGTGTACAACACTGAACATGGACCAAAAGAAGCTAAGGAGAGAGTTGTCCAAGAAGATTAGAAAGAAAATTATATACAAACGTGATAAAGGTAAAGGCTATAAGACCAACTCCATACAGCTTGGTATTCCTGTTAATACAGTTGCACATACTATTGAGAAATTTAAGGTCTATTGAACTGTAGCATACCTCCCTAAAAGTAGCCGCAAGAAGAAAACTGATGACAAATTGAAAAGATGGATAATATGAATGGTTACCAAAGAGGAGGGTTCTGTCTGCCTAGCTGAGAGGCCCCATGAACTTTGACCTTTCATCTATGTAAGATAGTGGTTTAATGTAAAACTGTGGGACTGTATTTCATTAGGATGAACATATAGATGTGTTGTAAAATTAAAAAAGAGTAGATTGTGTATTTAGTTGTAATAGTATTCTTATAGAATTTCAAACTGATCATTTACTTAATAAACATAAACTAAATAAGTCAATGTCTACATAAATTTAAGGGTAGTTATCATTATTAAATAGCTACAACTAACAAATAAGTAGAAAAGTTGTTAGTATAACCACATATAATTATACATTTAAACTGCTGTAACAAAACACAATGGAGTCACCTTATGGCAATTTCCTACTTATGATTTTGAAAGCATGAAGCTCATAAAGGAAGTCACGTGTCATGACCTGGCTTGGTGGGTATATAAGATGTGTAATAGACTGTCTACACATATATTATATTTATTGCTGTGCTGGGTAAAGAGATGATTTATCAAGGTTATCAAGGTTATTGTTTTTTTAGGGCAAAGGGGGTGCAGTAATTCGGAAACTGTATAGTTTGTGCTCTGTTCACACGCTGTGGTCAAAGTGTATTATGAATGGACAAACTGCACTCCCTGTAAAAAGGTGACATGAAAACTGCAGAGCACTAAATGCTATTGATGTGAGAGATGAGTTTCGGCTACTAATGTGCATGAGGGCAGACCAACTTGCCATAGTGAAGTAGCTCACCACCAAAAATAAGTCAGGGGGCAACCAGAGTTTTGTATAAAACAACTGTTCTGCAAACCAAACTCAGTATGGGGCTATAAAGCAGACAGATGGTCGCTGCACTTCTGCCAACAAAGTTGCATTGGCAAAAAAAGGCTTCAATTGTTACTGCAGTATCAGAATTAGACCTCTGCTGATTGGCAAAGGTTGCTTTTTCTATAAGTCATGTTTTCTGCTTCATTGAATGGATGGACATTGGTGTATCAGGTGAGAAATATTGGAGAACTCATCCTTGTGGAATGTACTCTTTGTCCATTTGGGTATGAATTGGGTGCTTTAGGACTCTTCCATTTCAAAGTAGGTATAGAGACATGAGGCAGCAACGTTAGACTGGTACAGTGAGGAAAAAAGGGTTTAGTCAGCCACCAATTGTTCAAGTTCTTCCACTTAAAAAGATGAGAGAGGCCTGTAATTGACACCATAGGTAGACCTCAACTATGAGAGACAAAATGAGAAAACAAATCCAGAAAATCACATTGTCTGATTTGGAAAGAATTTATTTGCAGATTATGGTGGAAAATAAGTATTTGGTCAATAACAAAAGTTAATCTTTGTTATATATCCTTTGTTGGCAATGACAGAAGTCAAATGTTTTCTGTAAGTCTTCACAAGGTTGGCAGACACTGTTGCTGGTATGTCGGCCCTTTCCTCCATGCAGATCTCCTCTAGAGCAGTGATGTTTTGGGGCGGTCACTGGGCAACACAGACTTTCAACTCCCTCCAAAGGTTTTCTATGGGGTTGAGATCTGGAGACTGGCCAGGCCCCTCCAGGACCTTGAAATGCTTATTACGAAGCCACTCCTTCATTGCCCTGGCAGTGTGCTTGGGATCATTGTCATGCTGAATAACCCAGCCATGTTGCATCTTCAATGCCATTGCTGATGGAAGGAGGTTTTCACTCAAAATCTCACAATACATTGCCTCATTCATTATTTCATTTACACAGATCAGTCGTCCTAGTCCCTTTGCAGAGAAACAGCCCCAAAACATGATGTTGCCACCCCCATGTTTCGTAGTAGGTATGGTGTTTTTTGGATGCAACTCAGCATTCTCTCACCTCCAAACACGACGAGTTGTGTTTCTACCAAACAGTTCTACTTTGGTTTCACCTGACCATATGATATTCTCCAAATACTCTTCTGGATCATCCAAATGCTCTCTAGCAAACTTCAGACGGGCCCGGACATGTACTGGCTTAAGCAGGGTGACACGTATGGCACTGCAGGATCTGAGTCCTTGGTGGCGTAGTGTGTTACTGATGGTAGCATCTGTTACATTGGTCCCAGCACCTTGCTAGGTTTTCTCACTAGGTTTTCTCAGGTGGTTCTTGTGATCTTTTTGACCCCATGGGGTGAGATCTTGTGTGGTGCCCCAGATCGAATGAGATTATCAGTGGTCTTGTATGTCTTCCATTTTCTAATTATTGTTCTCACAGTTGATATCTTCACACCAAGCTGCTTGCCTATTGCAGATTCAGTCTTCCCAGCCTGATGCAGGGCTACAATTTTGTTTCTGGTGTCCTTCGACGGCTCTTTGGTCTTCACCATAGTAGAGTGAAGGACAGAGTAGCCTCTTAAAGAAGAAGTTACAGGTCTGTGAGAGCCAGAAATCCTACTTGTTTGTAGGTGACCAAATATTTATTTTCCACCATAATTTGCAAATAAATTCTTTCCAAATCAGACAACATGATTTTCTGGATTTGTTTTCTCATTTTGTATCTCATAGTTGAGTTCTACCTATGATGTCAATTACAGGCCTCACTCATCTTTTTAAGTGGGAGAACTTGCATGGTCGAGCACAACAAACTCAAATGATCTATGAATCTCAATACGGTCCAGTGATGATTTTTGTTGTGGCTGGTCATCTCTATTGATGGCAGAGATGGTACAATTACGATACCATTCTTACATAGTTACATAGTTACATAGTTTGTCAGGCCGAAAAAAAGACATACGTCCATCCAGTTCAGCCCATTTATTAAAGTGTTGCTAAAGTGTTAAAGTGTTGATCCAGAGGAAGGCAAAAACCCCCATGAGGTAGGAGCCAATTGACCTCATGTTAGGGAAAAAATTCCTTCCTGACTCCAATCTGGCAATCGGAATAAATCCCTGGATCAACGACCCCCCTCTAGAATCCTAGTCACTATAACTTGTTATATTACATCTAGAAATGTATCCAGCCCTTTCTTCGGAATCCTAGTCACTATAACTTGTTATGTTATCACGCTCCAGAAATGCATCCAAGCCCTTCTTGAACTCTGTTAGTGAATTCACCATGACAATTTCCTCTGGCAGAGAGTTCCACAGTCTCACCGCTCTAACAGTAAAGAATCCCTTTCTATGTTTATGTAGAAACTTTCTTTCCTCAAGACGTAGAGGATGCCCCCTTGTTCTAGATACAGTCCTGGGTATAAATAAATCTTTAGCGAGATCTCTATATTGGCCCTTAATATATTTAAACACATTTATTATGTCCCCCCGAAGCCGTCTTTTCTCTAAACTAAATAACCCTAACCTTGCTAATCTTTCTGGATATTGCAGTCCACCCAGGCCTTTAATTATTTTTGTTGCCCGCCTTTGTACCTGTTCAAGCTCTACAATGTCTTTCCTGTGCACTGGTGCCCAAAACTGTACACAATATTCCATGTGTGGTCTAACCAGTGACTTGTATAATGGGAGAATAATGTTCCCATCATGTGCATCTATGCCCCTTTTAATACACCCCATGATCCTATTAGCCTTGGCAGCTGCTGCCTGACACTGGCTGCTACAGTTAAGTTTACTGTCCACTAGGATTCCCAAGTCCTTCTCCATGTCACTTTTACCCAGTGTTTTTCCATTTAACATGTAATCATGTAATGGATTTTTCCTCCCCATGTGCATAACCTTGCATTTATCAGTGTTAAACCTCATCTGCCACTTCTCTGCCCAGGCCTCCAACCTATCCAGATCCCTTTGTAATAACACATTATCCTCCATTGTGTGAATTCCTTTACAGAGCTTAGTATCATCTGCAAAGATTGATATTCTACTGTGCAATCCCTGTGTAAGATCATTTATGAAAATATTAAAGAGAATAGGGCCCAATACTGAGCCCTGTGGTCCCCACTAGTAACAGGGATCCAGTCTGAGTATGCACCATTAATTACCACCCTTTGTTTTCTATCAGTGAGCCAGTTGCTTACCCACTTGCACACATTTTCCCCCAGTCCAAGCATTCTCATTTTACTTACCAACCTTTTATGTGGAACAGTATCAAATGCTTTAGAAAAATCCAAATATATGACATTCTGTGCCTCACCCGATGTCCAGTCTGGACTAACCTCGCTTCGATAGAAGCTGATTGGGAGATTTGTCTGACGCAGAGGACCTATGCGTTCATAAACCCATGCTGGAACTCTTAGCGGGGTGATACATTTATTTTCAGTGGATATCCAGGATAAGCATATCTAAGAAAACCTCAAGACATTTTTTACTTACAACAGAGGTTAAGCTTACCGGCCTGTAGTCTTCCAGGATCACGTTTTAGACCCCTTTGTGTGTTTGATATTTGGCACCACAGTTGCTATGTGCCAATCCTTTGGGAGCATACCTGTTATTATACATGTCATTAAATAATTTATAATAGGGGCCTATTCTAAACTCATTACTTAACTCTTAGGACTTGCGGGTGTATACCGTCTGGGCCTGGGGATTTTAAATCTTCCTAGGCGAGCTTGCACCTTCTTCTGGGTAGACAAGAACATTTGTTGGAATTTAACTCCTCTTTGGCTCATCAACAGGAAGCTCATCCTCCTCGGTAAAATACAGTGGAGAAGAAATTGTTTTCATAGGTTTGCTTTTTTCTCATCGCCCTCTATAGTCTCTCACTCTGTAAACACTATTTTTAAAGGGCCAACTTTTTCTTTTTTAATCTTTACTTTTTTATATAGTTAAAAAAATATTTGGGGTTGTTTTACTTTCTATGGCAAATACGTCTTTCTGTCTCCAGCTTTGACTGCTTTATCTTTATTTTACACACTTTATTTTTCTTTCCCATATATCTTCTTAGCGCCCTTCACTGCGCTCCTGTTTCTAGTAGCTGAAATTCTTTCTTTTGTTTTTTTTATTGCCTCTTTACATCTCTGTCGATCCACATTGGGTTTTTCCTGTTCTAATTATTTTTTATACATATGGTATGTACCTTCACAGTGGGCGCCTAAGATGTTTTAAGATCTCCATTTATTTTTTGTTCTGCTATTTTAACACCTTGTCCAGTCAATACGTTTAGTGCCTCTCTAAGCAGGGTAAAATTAGCTCCTCAAATTCAGTGTTTTGTGGCTCATGACAAAAAGCTCTATTGAAGGATTAATGGAAGTTTATTATATTATGCGTCACTATTCTAGGTGCCCCTCAAACCTGGATCGCCTTGTTACGCTCTTCTCACGTCAGCGTCTATTAGTCGCAATATTTAAGTCTAGAAGGGCCTTTCCTATAGTTGGTTTGCACGCATTTGGGAAAGGTAATTATTTATAGTTATAGACAAAAAACCTGTTTTCCTGTTTGTGAGGCTACAGGGTATCAGGATTGTTCCCAGTTTATGTTCTGGGTAGTTAAAAGACGCCAGAATGACAACTCATTCTGATTAGGCCTGCTTCATCTATTTGCCTGAGGAACATATTTTCTATGGGGTTTTGTTATATTTGGTGAGCTATAGCAGACCCTTTAGAATTATATTACTGTATCCCCATGTATATTTACCCATTAGTGATTCCACCTGTTCACTACCTGTACCTATATCTTCCCACAGTGTTGGCTTCAGACAGGATTTTACATTGAGGACAGACACCTCCCCCCTTCGGTGTTTACGGTCTTCTTAAAAGACTGTAACCCTGCAAGGTTAAACCGCCCAGTCATAGCTTCTCGTCCAGACATGTCTCAGTTATCCGCCACTTTGTCATATTTTTCTTCTGCAATTATAATTTCTAGTTATTTATTTTGGTTGGTCAGACTCCTGGCATTGGTCAGCATGCCAATTAGAGATTTTCCAGGTTTTTATTCCTTTCTCCTATTCTTTTTAACTATTGCTACCTTCCCTCCACTCCCCCCCTGATATTATTACTAAATTCCAAAGCTCTCTATCTTCACGATCTTGCACGCCTATATGTGTGTTTCCTCCTCACCGTCCCTGTTTAAATATTCTACAGCTTCCTAGCCATTTTGTCCCCAATACGCTGCACCCTCCCATTTAGGTGCAGCCCGTCCATTGCATAGAAGCCTGTAGCTAGACCGAAGTCAGCCAGTTCTCAAAACCAAAATCCCTCTTTCAAACGCCAATTTTTGAGCCACTTATTTCATCTTAATTCTCCCTTGCCTCTCTTGGTGGGCCCGTGGACAGGTAATATTTCTGCTAAAATATTACCTGGAGGTCCTTGCCTTGAGCCCTTTTTGCTAAGTCCCTGTAGAATCATTTTACGGACACTCCACTACTCTTAACTTTGTCATTGGTGCCAATGGGGACCATGACAGCTGGGTTTACCAGCTCACCCATGCAATCTGTCACCCGATCCACGATATGTCGAACCCGGGCCCCAGGTAAAAACAACATACTGGTCAACGATCCGGCCTTTGTGGCAGATTGCCCTGCTGTTACCCTAATAATGGAGTCCCAACTACTGCCCTGTCTAAGCCTGCCCTGTACTCCTATTCCCAATTTACTGGAGCAGGACAGGGGTAGTGTCTTGCTGCAGCAATGCTATTTTGAGCTGACATTCCCCTCATCCGCCAATCCTTGCAATTTGTTGGGGTGCACCAGTACTGGGACTAGCCTCCCTGACACCTTTCCCTCTACCCTCTTTTAACTGTTACCCAGCTAGCTGCCTCTTGTTTCAGCTGCACCTCCATGCTACCACCCTCCTCAGCATCTACACCTGCGAGTGATTGCTCAGTGAGCAGTAAACTCGCTTCCAAGTTGGCAATGGATCTCAGTGTCGCCACTTGCTCATTTAGATCCAGGATACGGGCTTCTAAATGTGCAGTGTGCACACATCTTGCACAGCAGTATGCCCCCTCGAACTGTTGCTCAAGGATGGCATACATTGCACAGGTTGTGCGCTGGACAGCATTGTCCAACATGGAACTCATGGGGATGTTACCAAAAAAAATAAAAAAGAAGAAATACAGATACAAATATGAGAAATCTGTATAATACTGCCCTTTCTAAAAGCCCCAAATCTAAAGTCCCCCAATATTTAGTCCCACACTTAAGCAAAAAGACACTTTAAACAAAACAGACACACTCGCACGCTCAGAATACTCGCTAAAACCACTTATCTTATAACCCTTTGATCCAGCAGCAGCAGCAGCAACTCTCCTCTTCTATGTCTTCTCGCATTCCAACCCAGAAAAATCTCTTCCAGATTAGTGACTATGTTTTTACACCAAAAATGACCTGATTGATTATGGTAGGCATCCATAATAGGATGGGCACTCAGCTCTCACACTGTAATTGGGTCAAATCCTTCTAGCTGCCCATGTGTGTGGGCAGGTTCTTGTTATCTGGTCCCTCGGGCAGTGATGAGATTCTGTTTGAGATCCAAGGCAAAGAAGGCTGGCATTTCAGCATCCCCTCAATAGTCATCAGGCTAGTTGGCTGCTGAACCTGTAGGGAGTATTTTCAGAAGCTCTTATGCGGCTAATCCCACTAATACTTGAACTGCTGGTACCGGACCAGATCCTGTTCATGACGCCAAATTGCAGTGCCCGGGTTTTGGGTGGTTCAAACTCTATGCTGGATTCCCCGGATACCATTGAGGTGTTACCATATGTTACTGCTCTCTAGAAAAGTTTGTAAGGCATGATGCACCCAATGGGGAATAATTCCAGAAGATCAGGGGTCTGCAATAAACCAGTGCACTTCTTTTTAATGGAGGAACTCAAGTGCAACACAATACAGGCAAGACACTGAGCAGCTTCTCCAATCTCTTCGCTGGAAGACAAAGGTACTGTGTTGGGGAAAGACCTGAACTAACTGTCTCTTTCTCTCTCCCAGAAGGACGGTTTGCTGGCCCAACACTAGTGTTCCAGAATCTGTGGCTCAGACATCTGGCTGACTTCCTTATTAAAGGGCTGGTGACCCAAGATCTGTGGCTTGTTATCTTCAGAATCTTTTTGGGGTCACACTGCAATTTGGCAGAGTCTTTTCTGCTAACCACAGGTCTCTATCTGCAGTGCTAGCCTACGGTTTCTAGATGATTTAGAACATTTTAATGGAACGGGTAGAGTGTTGAAGCACAACCCTTACAAAAACATTGTTTACAATTTCAGTCTCTCAAATGTTTGTATAGAGCTTCCATTCTAGCTTATTTGAATGATTTGGCATCTTTTTCAGATGGTCAAAGGCCACTGTCTGATATTTTTCCCTTCAAAACTTAATTATGCATTTTCTAGCAAAGTGAAAAGTTACCAACTTCTCATTCCATAGGTAGCAAGTCTTAGAGCCTCACAGTATTAACTGGCTATGTGTGAACTCTTCCAACAGTGCAGATGATTTTGAAAATAAACATAACATATTATAATAAACAATTTAAGCTGATTTTTAACAATATAAAACATTATAGAAGTACATAACCATATAAACCATGATACCAAGATAGTAAGGTGTTGATGGATTTGCATGGTAGCAATAGGGTGAATGTCCACAGCCCAAAGTACCCTTCTTCTTGGGCACTACACATGCCCCTAATCTTTTATCAGGATGTACCACAAGAGACTGGAGTGAAAAAGAATCATACAAATAAGTCCTAATTCCGCAGCATTGTCCCACTGCTGCAAAAGGTTTGTTGTGAGACAATAAAAGAAACAACCAAGTGACCTCATTTTGGAAACTACACCATTTAAGGCATTTATCAAGGAATTTAGTGAACATTTTCATGATACTGAAGAAACACACCTATAGTGGGGAAAGAATGTAGTTGGTAAAACCACCAATTGTGCAAGTTCTCCCACTTAAAAAGATGTGAGATGCCTGTAATTGACATCGTAGGTAGACCTCAACTATGAGAGACCAAATTAAAAAAATAATAATCCAGAAAATCACATTGTCTGATTTGGAAAGAATTTATTTGCAAGTTATGGTTTAAACTAAATATTTGGTCACCTACAAACAAGCAAGATTTCTGGCTCTCACAGACCTGTAACTTCTTCTTTAATAGGCTCCTCTGTCCTCCACTCATTACCTGTAGTAATGACACCTGTTTGAACTTGTTATCAGTATAAAAGACACCTGTCCAAAACCTCAAACAATCACACTTCAAACTCCACTATGGTGAAGACCAAAGAGCTGTTGAAGGACACCGGAAACAAAATTGTAGCCCTGCACAAGGCTGGGAAGACTGAATCTGCAATAGGCAAGCAGCTTGGTGTGAAGAAATCAACTGTGGGAGCAATAATTAGAAAAGACATCCCAGACCACTGATAATCTCCCTCGATCTGGGGCACCACGCAAGATCTCACCACATGGGGTCAAAATGATCACAAGAACGGTGAGCAAAAATCTCCAAACCACATCTGCAGAGAGCTGGGACCAGCGTAACAAAGGCTACCATCAGCGGCACACTACGCTGCCAGGGACTCAGATCCTGCAGTGCCAGATGCGTCCCCCTGCTTAAGCCATTACATGTCCGGGCCCGTATGAAGTTTGCTAGAGACCATTTGGATGATCCAGAAGAGCATTGGGAGAATGTCATATGGTCAGATGAAACCAAAGTTTAACTGTTTGGTAGAAACACAACTCATCGTGTTTGGAGGAGTGAGAATGCTGAGTTGCATCCAAAGAACACCATACCTACTGTGGAGTATTGGGGGTGGCAACATCATGTTTTGGGGCTGTTTCTCTGCAAAGGGACCAGGACGATTGATTCGTATATATAAATGAATGAATGGGGCCATGGATTGTGAGATTTTGAGTGCAAACCTCCTTCCATCAGCCAGATTAAACGTGGTTGGGTCTTTCAGCATGATAATGATCCCAAGCACACCACCATGGCAACGAAAGAATGGCTTTGTAAGAAGCATATCAAGTTCCTGGAGTGACCTAGCCAGTCTCCAGATCTCAGCACCATAGAAAAACTTTGGAGGGAGTTTAAAGTCCATGTTGCCAAGCGACAGCCCCAAAACATCACTGCTCTAGAGGAGATCTGTATGGAGGAATGGACCAACATACCAGCAACAGTGTGTGCCAACTAGGGATGAGCGATTATAATCGACGAAGTTAAAATCGGCATGATTTTTAGGTTGATCGGAAATTTCCGATCACGCGAAATTTTAGGTGACAATCTGCAGATATTGCGCCATTTTTGGGGCTTCCTGTCATTTTGGCGGCCAGCAAATCAGCTTAGAGCATAGAGCAGGGTCAGCTGGGTGTGCGACGTCATGACTGTGATTCCTGCGTTTCCTGTTCAGTATCAGTGTTTCAGTGTCTCTCACTAGAGCAAGACGTGTGCTACGTCTCACTCAATAAAGCTCAGCTCAGAGATACAGTGCTTCCCTTGATTCCTACAGACAACTATGCTTTTAGCAGTGAACATTAGAATATAGGTAGATTAGAGAATTTCAGTTCTTAGTTAGACAGAGTCTTTTAACGAAGCATCTAGCGCTGTACAGCTGCGGGAGGGGGGGGGGGCGGACAGACAGACAGACAGGCTGGCTTTGGAAAGGAGGGTGTATATTGTCCAGTCCAGACTCTGCTTTGAACCTGCATTGAAATGGCATTTTTTTACCACTTTTTGGCCAGCACACCTTGCACCTGAGGTGAAAATGTACCTTTTATTTTGTGCATCCCAGTTTTTTTTAAAGACCCACCTTATACTTAAATTTGGATACAGAAATGTTCTATTAACTGCTGGTGTATTATTCCCCCCTTGGTGCCCACAAAACCACTTTTCTTAATCCGAAAATTTTTTATAACTTTTAAATAGCTGTATTTCACTTTGGTGCAGCCCAGTTTTGTTCAAAGAGCCACCTTGTACTTACATTAGGATACAGAAATTTTCTAGTAACTGCTGGTGTATTTCATTGGTGCAAAAACCACCTTTTCTTATCCGTATAACTTTTAAATAGCTGTATTGCACTTTGGTGCGGCCCAGTTTTGTTCAAAGAGCCAACTTGTTCTTAAATTAGGATACAGAAATTTTCTAGTAACTGTTTCTCATCCGTGTAACTTTTGAATAGTTTTATTGTGCTTGGTGAATCTCAGTTTGGCGCAGATAGCGCACTTGTATGATAGTTTGTTGAAAACTATCAATTCTTAGTCCTACTGGGCAGTTGTAAATCCCTGGGACTGAAGGAAGAACACTGTTGATTTTGTCTTACGGTTCTTCCACCAGACCACATTTCACAGGTATTCGCTAGAAACACTTCTGTTTCTAATCCTAGTTGGCTGTAGGAAATTAGAGGGATTTAAGAAAAGCTGTGATTTGCCGTCTTTCAATAAGAGACTGACAAAAACTCAGGATATTTGTCCGCACAATAATTTGTTACAGAACCATGCCTACATGTTCTTTTTAAAATGGCATTATAGCATGAACAGATCTGCTGCTGAAAGCACCACTGCTAGGTAATTTATTTATTTTTCCGTCGCTCTTTGTCGGTGACAAGACTGTGATTGGCACACATCCCTCTTTCGCAACCAAAACCTCTGGTCACCATACTCAAACTGTAATCAAGTACATGTTCTACTGTACAGCATTGTTTGTAGTAAATAGTAATTGCAACCTTCTTGGCATTTGGACAGTAGCATATGCATAGGAAGCTTCCTTTAATCCTCCAAACACATCACAAAGTCAAACAAAAGCATAGCCAAAAATATTTGCACAATATTCTTTTTTACTAATGTCATAAATACACATTACTTTGCCAGTTATTAAGCTATAACTACAACAGGTTAACATTCAATTTAACCTGTGTAACACTCATCCCCATCGAGATTTCATCCAAAAAAAAAAATAAAGTTTTCTATTTAAAAGTCCATTTTTAGCAGAGCCATCAGCAAAGATGTGTTGAATAGATGCAGTGATGCAACATTTCGAAGGCACCTCCTTCTTCGAGCATGGGCGGTAGGTACTTGCTAAGCTATATATAGTCACAGTCGCATATTGTAAAAAAACACTTAAGAGTGAAAATCTCATTAAGCCCCTTAGGGGAAAGGGAATCCATAGTATAAATCCAATAAGCTTACTGTTGAAGCAGTTAAGTCGTTACTGACGCACCATCCTGTGCCTGAACTTCTAGTACGCACCACCTATGATCGCTTACCTGGTGGCCTGCATAAAAAAAAAATGCTTCGACACAGTTTCACTGTATTTCTGTTGAACAATCCCTTCAGAATAAGAAACCCCATTTACTTCACCTTTGTTTCTGTATAATCGAATCACTGATGTATGTTCATTAATACCAGTCTTAATATTACAGCTTATTTGCCCAATATAGACTTTGCTGCATGGGCATTTTAATAGATATATAACCTTTTTAGTCTCACATGTGAGGAATCCCCTAACAGGGATAGGGTTACCTTTAAGTGGAGAAGAGATAGCGGGGCCTTTGAGAATAGCAGAACAATTACAGCAAGATAAACAAGGATAAGTGCCCATCCAGGTAGTTCCTAACTCCTTTTCTCATAGGTGTGGGGGGTCTAATGTTGGACTCAGGCCCGGAGGCAGTGCCGTCGCTCCCCGGGGCCCGGCCGCGCATCCGGTCCTTGAACGCCTGGGCCCTGCGACCCGAGCACCCAGGGACTGACCCGGGAGTTGGGGACTAATGTCCCCGACTCCCGGGGCTGCGCAGTGTCAGCGGAGCGCAGAGCCTCTAGCGCTGCGCTCCGCCGAACGCTCTGGCAGGCTTAAGGCATTAGGCCTTAAGCCTGCCGGGCGCCGGCCCCTACTGCTGACGTAGGCGGCGTGGTGACGTCACTGCACCGCACCGCCTATGCAGGGCGGCAGTACGGAGCCGGCGGCAGCTTGGAGCGGCCGGGACCTGCCAGGAGCCAGAGCCAGGTAAGTTGTTTTTTGTTGTTTTTTTTAAACTACCAACAGGGGCCTGGCTACTATGGGGGTCCTGGCTACTATGGGGGCCATAGCTACGATGGGGGTCCTGGCTACTATGGGGGCCCTGGCTACTAGGGGGGCCCTGGCTACTATGGGGGCCCTAACTACTATGGGGGCCCTGGCTACTATGGGGGTCCTGGCTACTATGGGGGGGCCTGGCTACTATGGGGCAGCCTGGCTACTATGGGGGGTCCTGGCTACTATGGGGGCCCTGGCTACTATGGGGGGTCCTGGCTACTATGGGGGGCCCTGGCTACTATGGGGGGCCCTGGCTACTATGGGGGCCCTGGCTACTATGGGGGGCCCTGGCTACTATGGTGGGGCCTGGCTACTATGGTGGGGCCTGGCTACTATGGGGGGGCCCTGGCTACTATGGGGGGGCCTGGCAACTATGGGGGTCCTGGCTACTATGGGGGCCTGGCTACTATGGGGGGCCCTGGCTACTCTTGGGGTCCTGGCTACTATGGGGGCCCTGGGTACTATGTGGGGGGCCCTGGCTACTATGGGGGCCCTGGCTACTATGGGGGGCCTGGCTACTATGGGGGTCCTGGCTACTATGGGGGGCCCTGGCAACTATGGGGGGCATGGCTACTATGGGGGCCCTGGATACTAAGGGGGCCCTGGCTACTATGGGGGCCCTAACTACTGTGGGGGCCCTGGCTACTATGGGGGGCCTGGCTACTATGGGGGCCCTAACTACTATAGGGGTCCTGGATACTATGGGGGCCCTAACTACTATGGGGGCCCTAACTACTATGGGGGCCCTGGCTACTAGGGGGGCCCTAACTACTATGGGTGCCCTGGATACTATGGGGGGGCCTGGCTACTATGGGGGCCCTAACTACTATGGGGGTCCTGGATAATATGGGGGGCCTTGCTACTATGGGGGCCCTAATTACTGTGGGTGTTCTGGCTACTATTGGGGGCCTGGCTACTATGAGGGCCCTAACTACTATGGGGGCCTGGCTACTATGGGGGCCCTAACTACTATGGGGGCCTTGGCTACTATGGGGGGGGGCCTGGCTACTATGGGGACCCTAACTACTATGGGGGTCCTGGATACTATGGGGGGCCTGGCTACTATGGGGGCCCTAACTACTATGGGGGCCCTGGCTACTAGGGGGGCCCTAACTACTATGGGGGCCCTGGATACTATGGGGGCCCTAACTACTATGGGGGCCCTGGATACTATGGGGGGCCTGGCTACTATGGGGGCCCTAACTACTATGGGGTCCCTGGCTACTATGGGGGGGGGGCTGGCTACTATGGGGGCCCTAACTACTATCGGGGCCCTGTCTACTATGGGGGGCCCTGGCTACTATGGGGGCCCTAACTACTATGGGGGCCCTGGCTACTATGGGGGCCCTTACTACTATGGGGGCCCTAACTACTAGGGGGGCCCTGGATACTAGGGGGCCCTAACTACAAGGGGCCCTGGATCTACATGGGGGGCCCTGTGCTACTATGGGGGCCCTAACCTACATGGGGTCCCTGGCTACAATGGGGGGGGGCTGCTACTATGGGGGCCCTAACTACTATGGGGCCCTGTCTACTATGGGGGCCGGCTACTATGGGGCCCTAACTACTATAGGGGCCCTGAGCTATTCTATGGGGCCCTTACTACTATGGGGCCCTAACTACTATGGGGGCCCGGCTATAGGGCCCTCTGCCTACAAGGGGGCCCCTGGCTGCCTACAAGGGGGTCCCCGGCTGCCAAAGGGGCCCCCGGGCTGCCTACATGGGGGCCCGGGCCCCTACAGGGGGCCCTGGCTACCGACATGGGGGGCCCTGACAAAAACAGGGGGCCCCCTGGCAATCTAAGGGGGCCCTGACTAGAAGGGGGGTTCTGGCTACCTACAGCGTTCCCATATGGGGACCGATTATTTGAGGCTATTCGCATATGGGAACGCTTGTAACTTTTACTATGATCTAATAAAGGAATCAAGTTTTATTGCACTTTACCCGGTGGTCATCGCTGCATCAATTGTGTTTTGGAGGATTGTTGTAGGTTATACCTGAGCTGGTGTCTGACCTCTATGTGGTCTCTATATTGCGGTGTTGTAGGTTATACCTGAGCTGCTGTCGGACCACTATGTGGTCTCTATATGGCAGTGTTGTAGGTTATTCCTGAGCTGGTGTCTGACCTCTATGTGGTCTATGTATGGCAGTGTTGTAGGTTATACATGAGCTGGTGTCTGACCTCTATGTGGTCTCTATATGGCAGTGTTGTAGGTTATACCTGAGCTGGTGTCTGACCACTATGTGGTCTCTATATGGCGGTGTTGTAGGTTATCCCTGAGCTGGTGTCTGACCTCTATGTGGTCTCTATATGGCAGTGTTGTAGGTTATATCGGCACTAGTATAGTGGCAGCGTACATGTGTCCCTGATTGTATTGTAAGAGTAAGGGAACACCTGACTCTGTGATAGGAGTTACACTTTTACTTTCTTGCTGGTGTGTATTTTAGAAGTGGCGAGGTGCGGGACCAAGGGAAACGTGGAGGGAGATATTGTATGTGGGTGGTGGGGGATATGGATGGAGCTACTTAGCCCTGTGTCTATGATATGCTAGACTGACAAATGTGTGACTACATTGTACTACACCATACAATTCTGTTTTGCACACTGTATTATGTGGTAAAATGGGCGCGTTTATGTCCGAGAGGCCGGTAATATTTTCATGTATAGTAGGATGGGCCCCCCAAGATCAACTCCCCTGTGGGCCCCAGACCCCCCAGTCCGACACTGGTCGGACTGGACTAACTGGTCATCCAGTGAACAGCCTCATCTGCATACACATCGAGGTCTCTCTTTCAGTAGCTCTCCATATTTGTTATTGCATTCCAAAATTACACCAACGGCATTGTCTTCCACAAGTCTGTCTATAAGTCATTCTACAGTTAACAGCCTAAAATTTGTGGTGTTACCTGCATGAGCCACAGTGAAAATCCTTTAAGTTGGAGGCAAACCAGAAAGGACCAGAATGTTTAAAAAAGATAAGTTGTTCTTGTATCACAGAAGTTAGAAAAGCAGAGTCAGAAAGTACGAGTCAGAATCAGATGAGTGAAACTAAATTTCCAAATAAAAAAACGTAATATGTCATCAGATGGAAAGACATGAGTCAGAAGCAGAACCCCAGAACAGTAGCAGGGCATAACTAGAAAGTAGAAAGAATCAAGAACTAGTTATGAAGCAGGAATGTTGGAGTTTGCTGGTAACATCTACTTTGTGGTTATCATGTGAGGATGTGTCTTACTGAGTGAAGGAGAAGTTCCGGTCTGATAACCCACACAGGAAACACAAATGTCATCTCTAAGAAATCAGGCTCCCCTCGAAGATCACAGAGTCACATGAGGTTCAGCATTTAGAAACCTGTGGCTAAGCAGCATGACAACTGTTTGTGCACGAGAAACCAAGGATAGAAATGCAAAATAATAAGCTGTGCACTTTGACAAGTAAAGTGTGAGTGCAGGGGGCGGAGGGACTACAACAAGTTCAGGTTTCTGCCATGGTAGCCGTTGTTTGCTGTGCAATTTTTTCCGTCATTTCCGAAGGAACTAGCGACAGAGGTTCTGAACAGAACCTCAAACGCTTCTGTCAACTAGGCCTTAGAATACTAATGAAAGACAAAATAAATTATTAATAATATATTTGTAGCTGATTTTATTCAACTAAAAGATTGATAATTTATATATATATAATATAAATATATATATATATATATATATAAATATAAATATATTATAATATAAACAACATAGTTGTGTTAAGTAGTACAAAAATACAGTACAAGACCATTGCACCTTTCAGACATCAAAAACACTCTCAATACATGGTATTTTAACACAGTATCATTTTGTATTACATGGTGTATTGCTTTTACTTAAGGAGTAGAGGGACTTATAGGTCAAGGGTGATAAACGTTCACAAATCACCATCATTTGTTATAAACAATGGGACAGAAGTATGAAAGTTGCAGAGCCAATTTTCTGTTGTAGTTTACAACAGAAAAAATGATGTTTGTCATATCCGACATATCCCTCAAACATTTGTTCTAAAAGAAACTTTTGTCTGAACCAGGAGGGCTTCAGGGGTCATGTCTATGCTAATTTGTACAATACACATTTATGTAGCTTTCATGCCAAAAAGTATCACAGTTTATACATAGTTATCCATGTCATAAGAAGGCTAAGGCTATGTTCACACGGGGAAATTTCGATGCGCATTTCGCAGCGTATTTGCGCTCTGATACGAGCAAGATGCGTGCCGAAATTATGGCAATCCATAGCTCTCATCGAGAACTATGGATTACGCCTCCTCTCCCTGCGCGTACGATACGATCATATTGTACGCGGGGGGAGATAAGTGACATATCAATTACTTGTAGCGAATACACGCTGCAAGTAATGCATGTCAATGGGGCCGGCAGGCCGCTGCCGCCCCTGTACCGCAGGAGTACGCGCTGATCAGCAAGACTCCCAAATCACCCGACGTAACTGTGGCCATACTGTACGCGCCGCAATTACGCCATGTGAACATAGCCTAAGACAAAATTTGTCTCGGGACACTTTTTTGATGCACGGCAGTTTGTCTCACAATGTGACACATTTATAAAGTGCCGTTAGACATTTTCATATATATTGTAAAATGTTACACTAATCTAACAAGACATATGAATGGGACAATTTTAATACATCTGGCCCAATATCCTTATACTGAATTATAGAGTTGGCTATGGTTTTCATTAATCAAGTGTAGAAAGTATATCTCCTATCTAAAAAAAAGCTTTACATGCCACCGAATTTTAGCATGATGAGAGTACAGTTCCTCATACAGCAATCTAAATAGGTAAATGGAAGCAGCAAGATTCAATTATTGTAGCTAGAAAGTCAACAACCTACACCCAACAAAAAATTTACTATGACAGTCTCACATTAAAATGCCAAAAGTCAGCACGATCCATTGAGCTGCAATGGCATCTGCTTTAGATAATCCTTCCCAGTCTCACTGGGAATAAGTAATTCTGATAAATTATGTACAGTTGGAACAGTTTGTGATTGACTATTTGATTCTATGATTTCCTGTCAGTCTACTGAAATCATAGAATCAAAAAGTTTTCATTTGGATTCAAAGGCTAATTGGGTAGAAGTCAATTTCGTCCCTAGAAGGTGCATGTATGCTGCACATAGCAGACATGAAGATCATGGGGAGGGGAATAGATTCCTTTCAGATGGAAATGGGATATTTAGGGCCTGTCTAATTTTCAAAAGAACGTACATTGTTTTAATATATAATTGCATATCTATGGATAAATATACACTGGCATCTTAACAAATAATGTTAATTAGTTGACTATTAGATGTCCATTGTTTGTTGAAACTGTAACTCTATGGAAAACTAGATTTTGGTTCTGTGGCCCCAATTAAAGAAAATTTAGCAAATAATTACTTACATATAACAGTCAGAAAAAGCTGCTTAAAGCTAGAAATCACTTTATATACTGAGGATGGGAGCTTCTTTGGGTAATTTACTTTCAGGGCCGTTTTTAAGGCCAGACAGGCCGGGCAACCACCTGGAGCGGCACTCACCAGAAGGAGCACTGCCAACCCGTACAAACGGGCCGATGGTCAGCATCTCACTCTGCACAGTTTTAAAACAGCCACGCAGAGTTAGCAAATGTACACTTACTGTGCAGCTCTATTGTCAGGGAGAAAACAGGAATGGTTTATTGCCGTCCTGGCCTTTCCGTGTGTATATACAGTGCTCAGTGCTGGATCTCCTAGGGTAGAAGCCCTGAAGATGCCAGAAGCAGTGTCCCAGCGTAAGCGTCCCACTGCTTATACCACACACTGGCTTCCTGAGAGGTACCTTTTTTATTTTTAGCACACCTGCTTATATCTACATACAGGGGGACCATATATACTTACAGAGCTATATTTATCTATAGGGTCTATATCTACCCACATAGGAGCTCTATTTACCTACAGGGTGGCTATATTTACTTACATGGAGGCTATATCTACCTACAGGGGGCTATATTTACCTACAGAGGGGCTGTATTTACCTACATGGAGGCTATATCTACCTACAGGGGGCTATGTTTACCTACAGAGGAGCTATATTTACCTACATGGAGGCTATGTCCACCTACAAGAGGCTATATTTACCTACATGGGGGTATATTTATCTATAGGGTTCTATATCTACTTTCAGTGGGGCAATAGTTACCTACAGAGGCCTATATTTAGCTACAGGGGGTCTATAACTACAGTGAGCTATATTTACCAACAGAGGGACTATATCTTCCTACCTACAAGGAAAGCTATAGCTACCTACTTACACAGGGGCAATATCTACCTACCTATAGCGGGTATATGCTTATCTACAGGGGGCATACATTTACCTACCTGCAAGGGGGCATATATACCTACAGTTATGCTTCGTTTAACTAAAGGAGGGTGCAATATTTATATATATAGGGGCTATATCTACCTTCAGGGTGAAAATATTTACCTACAGTGGGCTATATTTAATTACAGGTGTGCTATATCCATGTACAGGAGGGCTATATCCACCTACAGGGGGGGCTATATCTGCCTACCTACAAGGGGAACTATATCTACCTACTTACACAGGTGCTATATCTACCTACCTATAGGGGGCTATATCTACAGTCCCTGGCAGAAGTTCTGTCACTTATCAATGTTGTGGAAACCAAAGCTTATAACCTGACTTAAAATTCATCCATTGGTTTTAGAAATGACTCATATGCAAGCGAAACCCTCCCAAATGAGGTTTTGGTAACGAAAATAAATTTGCTTCACTGATGAAATATTGATCATTTAAGGAACACAGAAAGGTCAGATTTTGGCAAGACAAAAGTTTTGTCGCCCACAGAAAGTAATGTGAAAATCCAACAAATAATTCACTTCACATACAAAGATATGTGTTATAACCTTGGTGAATGAAGTTGTGGTGCTATTAGAGCCATATTTAATATTTTGTGTGACTTCCATGAGCTTGAAGGACTGCATCCATGCGTTTCGACAATGATTCATACAATTTATTGATGAAAATATCAGGAATAGCAAAAAATGCAGTCTTACATGCCTCCCAGAGTTCGTCAAGATTCTTTGGTTTTGTTTTCCAAGCTTCCTCTTTTATCCTACCCCAAACATGCTCAATGATGTTCATGCCAAGTGACTGGGCTGGCCAGTCCTGGAGCACCTTGATCTTAATAGCCTTAAGGAACTTTGATGTAGAGATGGATGTTTGAGATGGAGCTCCATCCTGCTGCAAAATTTTACTCCTTTTATGATAGGAAATGTAAGAGGTAGCTAATACTTCTTGATATTTTAGGCTACTGATATTGTCTTCAACTCTGCAAATGTTTTGCACACCCCCATACTGAATGTAACCCCAGACCATGATCTTTCCACCACCAAACTTAACTGTTTTCTGGGTGTATCTTGGATCCATAAGGGCTGCAGTAGGTCTCCTGCAGTATTTGCGGCGGCCTTCCTGTAATTCAACTGAAGATTCATCTGAGAAATCCACCTTCTGTCACTTTTCCAGCATCCACCCATTTAGCAGGCTGTGGGCTTTGGCAAATGCCACATGCTTTTTGAATTGCCTTTTGTTAAGTGCTGGCTTCTGGGCACTGGTTCGACCATGGAGAGGCCATTTTGAGACAGAATCCTACAAACTGTTCTAGCTGAAACAGGGACTTGAGGTGACCAGGCCTGTTGGAGTTGTGCTGAAGTGGAAGAGGGGCTGGATTTTGATTTTCGAACCAACAAACGTTCCTCCTGAGCAGTTGTCTTGTGGGGTCTTCCAGACCTGGGCTTGTCAACATCCCCAGTCTCTTCAAATCTTTTATTTAATTCTATGTACATGATGATGAGTCACATTAAAGGTGCCAGCCACCTCTGCAGTTGATCTGGTCTTCAGCCTCTTGATAATCAAGGCTTTGGTCGCAGGGTGGATTTTTGGCATGTTGTCAGAGGTCAAGTTGCAGTTCAAGTGAAGCTATGGGGAGCTGGAGTTCTTTTTATACACACCCACTAATTAACCAATCAATTTGTGAGCACAGGTGAGGCTGTAAACTAGGATTGGGTGCATTATATGACAAGGCGACAAAACTTTTGTCTTGCCAAAATCTGACCTTTCTGTGTTACTTGAATGATGAATATTTCAGCAGTGAAGCAAATTTATTTTCATTAACAAAACCTCATTTGGGAGGGTTTCAGCTTGCATATGAGTTATTCCTAAAACCAATGGATGAATTTTAAGTCAGGTTATAAGCTTTGGTTTCCACAACATGGATAAGCGACAGAACTTCTGTCAGGGACTGTATCTACCTATAGGGGGCATATTCCTAACTACAGGGGGCATATATTTACCTACCTACAGGGGGTATATCTATCTATAGGGGGCTACATCCACGTACAGGGGGCATATATACCTATGGGGATATATATTTATATATATGTACAAGGGACTTATATACCTACCTAATAGGGGCTCATATAAATACCTACTGGGGGCCTCTATACCTACTAACCGACTGGGGGTATAAATATAAATACCCACCTTCATCCAGCATAGATGCTCCATGGACCATGCAAGACAGTTCTGAATGGTCTGATGTGACACTTGGTTGCCTCTCACTTCCCTTAAATGTGCCTGGAGTTGTATGACATTCATCATTCGGTTCTGCAGGGCATTTTTATATGTATTATGGACTAATATTTTTATGTGTGTAGCACTTCTGATGTTCTTCTTTTCCTTGCTATGTGGAGTAGGATTATTGGTGGTATTCTACGTTCTCACAAATCATTGAAAGACATCTGAAAAGTTGTTAGTGAAGATTTTTAACGTGATGCAAACAAAAGTGAGTAATGCAGAATTATAATAAAAATGCTGGCAGCATTGCGGATTTATTTTAAATTTATAGCAAATTGGTCACGTAGAAGTTTTGTCAACACAGTAAACACAAACAGTCCAAGAAACTTCAAGGAGAGGATTTTTGCGGGGTAAAATCTTTTTTTTTTTTCAAATATAAGTACATATTAATACATTGTTTACATTGCTAAATTATTATAGTACAGTATGGTATTGTATCTGGTATATGCAGGCCTGCGAAAAGAAAGAGGAAGGAGAAGGGGAAGAAGAAGAGAAAGACAAAGGTGCTCCCTAGGTGTAGTATTATTTGTAACCAGTTGAAAATTACAAACTTAAACTTGATGCACTCACAAAGTACAGTTGGGATATATGGTAATTTATGATGTTCCTAATACCACTCCACATAGTATCTTAGTCGCTGCATTGATGGAGAGAGAATATACCAGGGGTGTCAAACTGCCGTCCCTCCAGCTGTTGGGAAACTACAACTCCCATCATGCCCACTGTTTATAGATTATACAAATGCATGGTGGGAGTTGTGGTTTCCCAACAGCTGGAGGGCCGGCAGTTTGACACCTGTGGTATATACCAATACTAATGCATTTTGTGTAATTAAACACTAACTCAGGTCCATTCCATAGCATATTATTTTTATTTAAAGTTTGTTGAAGATGCTTAAAACAGCCTGCAATTTTTTCAGACTGCTCCTGAGAGCAACACCATCATATTAAGGAATTAATTAGTTATTAAATCCATTTGTTATTGTTATTGATAATAATAAATCTCATATAGTTAAATTATTTTAGAAGTTTGGACTTTAAAATTACTTTTTATAATATTTAACCTTTTAATTCTGGTTCACTTTATTGAAGCAAAGTCAATTTACATACAGAAAAATGCAGACAGTCCATGAAAAATGTAAACTAGGAGTGGATCCTAGTGAGGGATGTGAGGGACAAGAATTTCTAAACAAACGAGAGAGCAGACTTGGACCAGGAGGAACACCAGAAGAACCAAGGACTTGGATCAGGAGGAACACCAGAGGAATGGAGGACTTGGATCAGAAGGAACACCAGATGAACTGCAGACATGAACCAGGTGGAACACCGGAGGAATTGCAGATTTGAATCGGAAGGAACACCAGATGACAAGAAGAGGGGATACAGAAATGGAGGGCCAGCAGACAACACAGGCAACAGGCAGAGGTCAGCTCCAGGCAGGAACAAAAACAGGAGTACAGATGGCCAGAGACACTGTGCAGGAAGTCCAGAATGCACAAAAAAAATGTAGGCCCTGAGTGCAACAAATTGCAGGGCTAAATAGTTCCCCTAGGACATGAAACTGTAAGTGCTGAGGACAGGTTAACTATTGCCCTGCTGGAAGGCACAGAGAGCACTAAACAGCCCGCACAGCAGACCCAAGGGTCAAAGGCATGATGCAGGCAAACCATCACAGTATTTTTGTCAAATTCAATGCAGTTTTCAGGTGAATTTTTTAAGGATGTATCATTAAACCAAGAAAAAAAACAACATATTCCTGTACTGAGCAGTCATTTTGGCAATATTTTTTACAATACTTTTGGTTGATGGAGACTCCTGACTTCATGAAATAAGAGTCCTCATTCACAGCTCTATAATTAGGCTTGGAAGAAATGCATGCTTACCATGCAAAAGTGTATAGTGGATATAAAAAAGCATGAGCATGCGGCCTATATTTCCATATATCCAAAATACTACATTGCAGCCTGTGTTGTTTTTTTTGTTGTGTTGACTCCATTAATCTTCTCCTGACTTGACCTCTGTCCTCATGAAATGAGTACACTATGTACATTTCTGGATATATTATCCAAATCCTTATAAATTACAGCTTTTATGCTGCAGTTCAGATAAAGCATTTTAACACCTCTTAAGATTGTGCTTCATTGGTATCTACTCTCAAAACACATAACAAAAGCAATCTAGTTATCCTGTTCTATTCTCTCAGTTGCTAAGGTACTGTCAGGTGCGTCGACTAAAGTAGTGGAAATTTCTGTTCAACTCATAAAAAATTGAAGAGCTGGACTTGGTGAAATGTAAAACGAGTAAATATTCCATCTTATCCTGGAGGGCAGATCGAGATTCAGTCTATAATGTTGTCATGTCAACAGTGGCACTTCTGCTGTTCATGATGCCATGCTATAAGTTATTCATGTGAACACAGCAAACAAAAGATCTAGCTTAACCAAATGCTGAATGCTTCTCTGACTGAAGTGTTCAACCTACTTTAAAGAGGAGGACTTAGAGGTCACACTATCCAATTAATATTCACTGTAGACTCTAGGTTCATTGGGACTTTTGAAACCAAAGTAAATGGGTTGGTGACTGGGCTAAGAAGTGTATTATGGAACTTGTAAGGGAAACAGTATGCAATAGTTTAGTCTCATATATTTAGTCAATTGCTTACAGACTTTGAGTGGTCATCCAGGTTCTTCAGAAAAAACAGATTTATCTTACCTTTTTGCAATTGTATAAAGATATTCTAACATCCAATGCTTGTTGAGAAAATATTTTTTGCACACAGTAATGGCTACCATAAGTGTTGCTGGAAAAGTTCTCTGTTTGGTTCTATAGCAGTTAAGTTGAATTTATCCCAGTATTTTGGTTCAGGACATCCTGAACCCAAATCCCATTAAAGTTTATGGGGGAAAATTCTTCAGGCTTTTTTCTGGCCTTTAGAAAGCACTTGCAGCAATGTCTTCAAATTGCATAGTAGCACCACCAAACATCTGGGGAATATCTGTGGTACATCTGAGTCCAATCCTAACCCTAACTCCAACCCTTAGGGTTAGGTTTAGACTAACTCTAACCCAAACCCTGTTTCCACAGATGTAACCCAGATGTTCCATGTCTCTGGGTTGCAAGTAGGGATAGAGACAATTTTTATTAATACAGATTTTCTCCAAAATTTTCCTCTTGCCTACCCCAATTGAATTGCTAAAATTTGGGTTGAATTTGACTTTGATCTGAATCTGAAACATCATCCTAGCTACTATATACATTCTCATTTACCTTTTAACAATTTCATTAAAAAACTGACTATTTTAACAGCTTACTGCCACAGCCAGTTTTGACCTTCCGGACAGAGCCCCATTTTTGAAATCTAACATGTGTCACTTTATGTGAAAATAACTTTTTGACACTTTTGCCTATCCAAGTGATTCAGAGAATGTTTTATCATGAAACACTGTGCTTCAAGTTAGTAATACATTTTGGTCCATACAATCCTAGTTTATTTGTGAAAAATATCAAAATGTCGTGAAAATTTTGAAACCTTTTCAAAGTTTAAAATTTCTGTGTGTAAAACAGATAGTTATATCACACAAAATAGTTTGTAGCAAGCATCTATGATATGTCTGCTGTACAATGACATTATTTTTTTATTGTCTTTTTTTGCGACATTCAGGGGCTTATAAATTTAGCAGTAATTTTTCACATTTTCAGCTAGTCCCATGCTCTAGTCATGCAAGCTTAGCTCGTGAGCCTGCACGATGTCCAGAACGTACCTATATGTCCATCTGCAGGAACACATTCCCGTCCAGGATATATCGGTAAGTCCAATATTGGTAAGGGGTTAAAGCATCATTATCTGCTAATAAAAAAAAAGCTAAAAATGCACCCCCATCTGAAACATAATACAGAATGAGAGCTTTGAATTCTTTGATCCAGAGTCAAAAACAAATCACAACTTTAGCTACATGACACTCAAAGCTGAGGCAACTAGTTAAATTATATTACATGCTCTAGCTCTTACTATATGGTAGCAAAGCTAGGAAACCACACTAAATAATTAAGAAACAATAGATATGCAATAATTATACAATATATAAACAAAGTTACAATGTAGAGCACGAGTCACAACAAAATATCAATACACAGTAACTTGTGTCTGATACAACTATAGACACTACAATAACAACAACAGCAGTTCACAATTGGCAGATAGGATGAGCTCAAAAGATATTTTTAAAGCATTACAATTGTAAATCCTAGACATGCTACTAAATTGCACAAGCCTCCAGCTCAGACAATGCAATTCACCACAAAGTAGGAAAACAGGAAAAGTATAATAAGCTAAGGTAACCTTCATGTAAGACTTTACCATTGAAATACAGAAGATTAACGGAATAACAAAAACCCTTGTAGTCTACACTTTATTTTCTTTTTATTTTAATCTTAGGAAAGATATATGTTTGATCCAGACATATTTAAAATCACTGTTGATTTTCCAATCACATCTGAGTTTGTTCCACGCATTTAATACTCTTACTGTAAAGCAATATTTTCTTCTGCTGTTCTACCAGCTACTTTTTTGTATGTTCTCTTTTCTTATGTCTAGCTTCTTATTAAATAGGTTGCGGAGCCTTATTCAAACCTTTAGCACTGTAAAGAGTTTGTCACATCCCCTTTTCTCTTCTTTCTTCCATTTTTGGAACCTTTCTTCTGACCCATTCTATTTCATCTACAGTATGTATTTTCTGTAAATGAGGTCTTCTGAACTAAACACAGTATTTCAGATGTGATCTGACTGTAGAGTTCTTTACAGTGGGATCTCAACCTCCCTCTTTTTACTTGTTATGTAGGCAAACATTGAATTTGCGTTCTCCACTGCCTGGCCACAATATTGATTTATCTTGAAACCATCAAAAATCAATACCTCCAAGGGTATTTTTTACAAGTGATAGATTTGATACAATTTTCAGGGCCAATTCTGCACTAAAATTCACCTCTAATCTGATGACAGTCTGCATCATGTGTGTGAGTAATGGTAACACAATTTAAATAAAATAAAAAATAACTGTGTGGGGAGACAAACTCAAGAAAAACAACTAGCATGCTATTTTTTCTCATGGATTTTGCAGCAACAATCCATCAGATTAAACCAACATGGAAAAGTTTACGTGAATGGGATCCACGGCACTCCAGACTGCACATCCTCAAAAACAATCTTACATTTTTGCCACAGACAAACAAGTTAGAGATGAGTAATATCCAAATCAGATATTTATGAATATACCCTAAATCCTTGTTTTCTAAAGTTTTGGCCAATAAATAACTGCTGATATGATACTTAGAGGATATCTTCTCACAAAATGCATTATTTTACATTTGGAAATGTTGGACTGCAATTTTAAAGGGGTTTTGCCACAAAGTAAAATTGATGTGGGAAGTGTGAAAACTAAATATAAACATTTTCAACATTCATCATTATTAGAAATCCTGCACTGTTTGGGGCCGTTCACACGGCTTATTTTGGGCATGGATTGCAGCCGTATTGCACGCCGCACTGCGCTCCAATACGGCTGCAATCCGTGCCAGCCATTACAGTAATCCACAGTTCTCATAGAGAACTGTGGATTCCGTCACTCCTCTCATCTCGGCGAATCCGCCGTGCGGGGAGAAATTGACATGTCAATTATATTACGGCGTGTACGCGCCGTGAATAATGAATGTCTATGGGGCTGGCGGGCAGCGCCCCCGCCCTGCCCCCACCCCTTATTCAAGCCGTATTACAGGCGGAATCCGTCCCGCAATTACGCCTTGAATAGGCCGTGTGAACCGGCCCTTTTTGTTTTAGCTGCTCCTTTAGTGATCCATTGTTTACAGCTCATCTCCAGGGGATACGACCAGGGCTGTGAGCTCCTCAGTCCTGGTCGCACATGCTCAGACATCACCTGTCTTCTCAGGTAGCTACTGAGTGTTCACACCCCAGGTGCTGTCATTCTACTACTGTCCTTTGGACTAGTTTGTAATAAGTCAAACAGTGCAAATAAAAAAAATAAACCTCAATGAGGTATGTGCATTGATAAAGAGGGAAAAAAAATTCACAGGTTAAGTTTTTGCAGAGATTTGAACCAAGGACCCTTGTGCTGTAAAGCAAAAATGTTACCTCTGAGCTACAGTGTAGCTACTTACAATTCTATACATAAACAGATCTTTCTTTCACTAGAGAGAGAAAAGGCCTGGTGATGTCATCCTGCTGGGTCACATGATATACAATTCAAACAAATCACACACGCCCCCTTCTGAGCACACAGAGCTGAAGAGCTGGATGCAGAAGGTATGCAATAAGATCGTGACAAAACCCCTTAATTTTTTGACCACTTAACTAGTAAAGCAACATAATTTTCCATGTTAGACCCTTCCAAGAATATTAGTTGTATTGTTTAGTTTTGTTTATTCGGTAAACCTTTCTTACCAAACCTTCTTTTATGTCGCTAACTAATATATTAAAAGAATTGAACCCAGATTATAACCTTGTGGTCACCACATGTTAACAGTCTCTGTTCAAAATGCACACAATTAGCAACACTTATATCTATCCTTTCGCCAACTGAAAATCCACTGAACTATCCAGGGATTTGGTCCAGTTTCCAGTAACTTAATTAAGAGCTCTTCAGATGGAACTGTATCATAGTTATATAATTTAACAAGATTAATTAGTCATGATCATCTGTCCCTAGTAAAACCTTATGGCTTTGAGGCCAATTGCTGTTTGTGGTCATATATAGTTTTTTCAGAAGAGTTTCCTTTTTTTTGACTACAGGTATCAAACTAACTGTGAAAGCTGTGTGATGCAGCGATGACCACCAAACAAGTATGGCATAAAACTTGATTCCTTTATTGGTAAAGCAATTAAAATGCGAGCGTTCCCATAGGCATACTAAATCCTCAAAACATAAGAAACGGCTGACGCGTTTGGTGGTTATCGCTGCATCACACAGCTTTCACAAGGATTCTGATTACGTCTTGGACTCCGGACGGAGGCGAGCTGATTCCACCATTACAGCTGGATTATTGTCTTTTGGGGTGAGCTGACCTTCCTTTTTGTTTTACTGTGCTATATCAAACTAACTGGCCTGTAGTTAGTGGGATTCACAAACTGGAGTTGTTTAGTCCCTTGATAACCATGCTGTTTTAGGCTTTACTTACCAAGCATTTTTTTAGTTTTTCAATAAACCATAACTGTATAATTTTTCTATTACATAATGATATGGGCTTGTTTATTGCTGGAAGTTTTCTGTTTTTTTTTATAGTACCATTAGGAGGCGTATATAAGATTTTTTTACAAAAAATATATTTTTAAGGGGATAGGAATAAACAGTATATCTACCATTATTTTTAGATTCTGATTTCATAGCATTCATTTAGCAGTATAAGTAATATGGTACATGTATTATCCAGGTCACAGTTAGGGCATGTCCCCACTGCACGGGTTTGCAGATGGTTTTTCAGCCGGTTTGCGGTTTTCAGACCGCCTGAAAAACCGGCCGAAAATGAGCACAATTGCGCTCTATGGAAAACCCGTGCAGCAGTCCCCACTGCAGGGTTTTCCGCCCGGTGGTTTTGCGCCGGCGGACCGGCGACAAACATTGAACATGCACAATCTTCCGTCCGGTTTCCGGACGGAACATGTGCATCTCAATGGGAGGAGGGAGGGCTGTTCTCCGCTCATCGTGGAGAAAAGCCGTCCTCCCCCCGGCAAAACCGGCTGGTATTTGTCCACTGCCGTGTAAATGGCCCCTTACAGTAGTAACACATTTATGTAGCTTTTTTAAAATTTTACTAATTTTATTTTCAGTTGACCCAAGTCTTGAAATTCATTTTTGCATTGTTTTTATTTTGGTGTAGAGTAGAGCAGTATGCTCTGTATAAAATAAGGCTGTCATTAGAGATGGGCGAATTTCCCGAAATTCGGTTCGTTCACTTCGCCGGATTTCTCGGCAAAAAATAACTTCGTTCCGAATTACTTCGGGACGAATCACGTTAAAAAACAGCTATTTCCAGGCTGCACAGAGCCTGCAGGGTGCTGTAGAACATTGTGCCATGCATAAATATGCAGAGGGAGCTTGGTTTGGTCTTCATACAATGTTGTGTTTTAGTATGACACGCAGATGACTGCCGCCGCTCTTAGAATCGCTTCACTATAAAATTCCCTGGGCACTTAAGAGGGCAAAACTGACCAAATAACTGAAGGGGAAATGTAGCCTGATAAAGTCATGGCAGCGACAACTGGAAAAAAACAAGTTGAGGGCTCAGGTGGCAACATCAGTGACAGAGTGTGGAGGTGACGGCGGCAGCCACAGCAGCATGAGGTCAGACAGTGGCACAATGATATTCTGGAGGTGGCAAAAACAGGAGTAGCCACAAATGGCCAATGACACACTGTGTAGGTTACGGCAGCAGCCACACATCAGCAAGAGGTCAGACAGTGGCACAATGACATGTTAGGTCACGGGAGCAGCCCCCACGCAGATGAGGGCGCAGTGGCACAATGACACAGGGTGTA
>JAODAL010030151.1:0-50433 GCA_025379985.1 Phyllomedusa bahiana | reverse complement strand
TAGGGGGGTCCCAAGCAGACGGATGTCAGCCCCCGAAACCCCCACTTGTATGGGGCCCCAAAGCAGACGGATGTCACTATAACTCTGCTAACCCTACTGTGTATGGGGCCCTGGAACAAGCAATTGTCACTTCACCTCCACTAACCCTACTGTGTATGGGGCCCCGGAGAAGACGGATGTTACTGCACATCTGCTAACCCTACTGTGTATGAGGCCCCGGAGCAGACAGATGTCACTGCACCTCTGCTAACCCTCCTGTGTATGGGACCCGGAGCAGACGGATACCACTGCACCTCTGCTAACCCTACTGTGTATGGGGCTCTGGAGCAGACGGATGTCACTGCACCTCTGCTAACCCTACTGTGTATGAGGCCCCGGAGCAGACGGATGTCACTGCACCTCTACTAACCCTACTGTGTATGGGGCCCCGGAGCAGACGGATGTCACTGCACCTCTGCTAACCCTACTGTGTATGGGGCCCCGGAGCAGAGGGATGTCACTGCACCTCTGCTAACCCTACTGTGTATGGGGCCCCGGAGCAGACGGATGTCACTGCACCTCTGCTAACCTTACTGTGTATGAGGCCCTGGAGCAGTAAGTTTATATTGCTCCCCCAGTACATGGATAGGTATATAGGTAGTTAGCTAACAGCCAACTTAGTAGGTAGATAGGTATATAAGGATATACAGAGCAACATAGTAGGTAGCTATATAGGTTCCCACAGTAGTATGTTATGTGTACAGAGCCCTCCAATACGTAGCTTTAGGATCTCTCAATAGATAGGTATGTATATAGGGTCCCCCAGTAGGTAGCCAGGTGTTTTGGGCTTCCTTAGTAGGTAGTTAGGTAAATAAGGCCACCCTCAAAGGAAAGTAGGTATAAAATCCCCTTCAGTAGGTAGGTAGGTAGGTGTAAGGCCCATTCGGTAGGTCAGTAATTATATAGGGCCCCTTAGTAAGTCGGTATTTAAGGCCCACCAGTAGTTAGTTAGCTACAGTTAGGTCCATATATATTTGGACATTAACGCAAATTTAGTTTTTTTGTACCTGTTTACTGAAAAATATTCAAGTTATAGTGCTATAACGGACAAGGACATAAAGTCCAGACTTTCAACTTTAATTTGATGGGATCCCCATTAATATTGGATGAAGGTTTTAGGAGTTTCCTCTCCGTAACATGTGCCCCTTGTTTCTAAAGGGACCAAAAGTAATTGGACAAATGAAATAATTGTAAATAAAATATTAATTTCTAATACTTGGTTGAAAACCCTGTGTTGGCAATGACGGCCTGAAGCCTTGAACTCATGGACATCACCAGGCGCTGGGTTTCCTCCTTTTTAATGCTCAGCCTTTACTGCAGCGGTTTTCAGTTGTTGTTTGTGGCCTTTCTGTCTGAAGATTAGTCTTTAACAAGTGAAATGCTGCATAATTGAGCTTAGAGCAGGTGACTGACTTGGCCATTCAAGAATATTTCCCTTCTCTGCTTTAATAAACTCTTGGGTTGCTTTGGCTTTATGCTTTGGGTCATTGTCCATCTGTATTATGAAACGCCCACCAATCAGTTTGGCTGCATTTGGCTGGATTTGAGCACACAGTATACCTCTGAATACCTCAGAATTCATCCGGTTACTCCTGTCCTGTGTCACATCATCAATAAACACTAGTGACCCACTGCAGCCATGCATGCCCAAGCCATCTCCTCCATTGTGTGTTACAGATGATATGGCATGCTTTGGATCAGGAGCTGTACCTCAACTTCACCATACTTTTTCTTTCCATCATTCTGGTAGAGGTTGATTTTGGTTTCATCTGTCCAAAGAATGTTCTTTCAGAACTGTGCTGGCTTTCTTAGGTGTTTTTAGTAAAGGTCAATCTAGCCTTTGTATTCTTGAGGCTTATGAGTGGCTGCACCGTGCAGTGAAGTCTCTGGATTTACTTTGATGCAGTCTTCCCTTTATGGTAGATTTGGATGTTGATATGCCTACATCCTGGAGAGTATTCAGAGACATACTGTGTGCTCAAATCCAGCCAAATGCAGCCAAACATGACCTAAAACATAAAGCCAAAGCAACTAGGGTTTTTGAAGCAAAGAGTAAATATTCTTGGGCAGCGAGTCAGCACCATTGTCAGCCAAATTTGGTGGGATTTCACTTCGTTAAACACTAAACTTAAGAGAGAAGAAAATTTTATTTACAATTATTTAATTTGTCCAATTACTTCTGATCCCTTTAAAAACAGGGTGGCTCATGTTGAGGTTTGCTTTCTAATTACTGATAGATTTCGACTGGTAAACGATGCAAAAAGGCGTCAGCATGGGTATCCTTTATTCACAATCCCAGTACAAAAAACAGCATAATAGCAATGTTTCAACTCACATCATGAGTCGAAACGTTGCTGTCATGCTGACGCCTTTTTGCATCGTTTTCTGGAGAGTTAAAGGTGGAAGTTGGACTGCTTCCAATAGGCGGTCTGGTGCATTCTTGGAGGTGTCCTATTGAAAAGTTGGCAAGGACTACTGTGCTGTCCGTAACATTGTTTCTTATCAAGATTTCAGCTGGTGTCATGACTTCATTACTTTCCATGACATTTTGCACCTCTCTTTCCTCATGTGTTCAATATTTTTTCCCTGTGTCATTTCTCATTATTACACATAACTTCATTTATGGACATCTATGCTTTGATTTATGTGTGGATTGGATGGATTGTTACTGACACCTGGGGCCACATGTATGAAAACTGTCTAGGTCTAAAACGCACTTTGTTGCCCATAGCAACCAATCAGAGCTCCCCTTTCATTTCACATAGTGCTCTGGAAAAATGAGAGGGGCGCTCTGATTGGTTGCTATGGGCAACAAAGTGAGTTTTAGACCGAGCCAGTTTTAATTTTTGTATCCCCTGGTGAGAATTGCATGCTAATAGCACCTTTAAAATGTATTTAATTAGAAAATTGGGGACGTGTTCAGTACTTATTTCATCCCCTGTATGTACAGTGCCTTGCAAAAGTATACGGCCCCCTTGAGCCTTTCAAACATAAAGATATAAAATAAAAAATTTGGGGTGAAGAAACAACAAGTGGGAATCTCCGTCCCAGTCTCAGGTTTTTGCGACCCCAAAACAGGTTTTTCTTAGAATGGTCCTTATTTGGTCTATCATCTTCCCATCATTTTTAAACCATCTTCCCCCTGCCCCTGCTGAAGGAAAAAGCCCAAACCTGATGCTCCCCCCCCAGGGTTGACAGGGGATGGGGGTGTTTCTTGTCTTCTTGATGCTGCCCCCCCCATGTGTGACGTGGGGGAGGGTTTTGTTTTTTTTGGTCTTCATGAGGCCCCCCACCATGTTTGACGTGGGGGGGGTGAGTTCGGGGGAATGAGCTGTGTTGCTTTTACGCCAAAATATCTTTTTGCATTGGGGCCAAAAAAAATTTGGATTTTGGTTTCATCTGAGCAGAGCCCCCTTCCCCCCCCACTGTTTGGTGTCTCCCAGGGCCCTTCTTCCAATTTTGGGTGTCTCCCAGGGGGGCCCCTTCTTCCACATTTTTATGTCCCCCAGGCCCCCCATTTCCCTTCCCAATTTTTTGGTTCTCCCGGGCGGCCCCCTTCTTCCCATTTTTGGTGTCTCCCGGCGGCCCTTTTTCCCACATGTTTGGTGTCCCCCGGGCGGCTTGGGGCAAATTTTTAAAAAAGCTTTTTATGGAGATTTTGAGAAAGGGTTTTTCTTGCCTCCCCCAAAAAGGCCAGATTTGTGCAGTGACTGATTTTTGTCCTATGGACGCCTCTCCCACCTCAGTGAGATCTCTGCAGTTATCCAGATGATCATGGTCTCGGTTTTCTCTTGATCACTTCTCCTTGTTGAGATGAAGTTTTGAGGACGGCCGGGGGCTTGGTAATTTGCAGTGGTTTTGATACTTCTTTCATTTAAAATTCCCTTGCACAATCTCCTTGGGTGTTTAAAAATTTGGGAAATCTTTTGTACCAAATCCCGGGTTTAAAATTCTCCAAACAGTTCACGGACCCGCCGGTGTGTTCCTTGGGCTTCATGATGCCTCTGCGCTTTTTAAAAAGAACCTGAGACTATCACAGGCAGGTGATTTATACGGAGACTTGAATACAACGGTGGATTAATTTTTTTCTCCAGCATTTGGGAAACATTGGACCATCAGAGATCCCCCTGAACTTCTGGAAATGAGTTTTCTGCCTGAAATAAAATAACTTTCAGTTTTTTTATTTTTTAAACGTTAAAAATCCAATAAATTTGTGCCACTTTACAATTTTGTCCCCCTTGTTGTTATTCTTTACCCAACAAATTAAAATTTTTATCTTTATTTTTGAAGCTGAAATGTGGCAAAAGGTTGAAAAGTTCAAGGGGGTGAATACTTTTGCAAGGCACTGTATATCTTCAGGTTTTCCATAGGTCTACAGTTAATGGAAGTTATTATGTAAAATGCCAATTTTACCTGTAAACAGAGAGTCCAGGGGGCGAAAAATTTTTAATTTCCCCTCCATTTGTAAAACCTTGCTTACGCAGAATCTATCTAAAGCCTTCACTCCTTGGTTATGAGAGATTGTGGGTTGTTTAAGGAGGGGTTTTACTACGAGATACGGTCTTTGTATCTCAATAAACGTTCCCCAGGGTCTGTGAGGGGGTGTCTTGATATTGAGATTTTTTTTCCATCTTGTTCCCCCAAGAAATTTTAAACTGTGACTCCCCTTCATCTTCGGGGTAGGTGATGAACAGGTGGTGACCGTATCCCTTCCTTTACAAAAAAAACTTCTTGTTTTGGTAAATACAGTAATTATCCGATGTCCAAGTCCCTGTAATAAACCCCAGAGGTCAATGAGAGACAATGTTATAAATGATTCTTCTCAACATGAAATGGTTTGAGAACAATGACAATGATCCCATAGATTTGCCAACATTAGTCTATGACAAAGGATGTATAATGGACATTATGTCATGTAAAACCCAAGGGACATTGAATTGACTGAAGTGCCAGAATACAAAATGATCCTCTCATGGCTCTAGACTCTGATACAATAAGATGATAGATCAGAACAGAAAATAACCTCCTTTGGAGCCATTGATCCCCATATAATTCACACTCTCTGGGATCCTCAAAATGGATACAAATTGTAAAGTCCTTTTTCATGATTTATGTAACTAAATGTTATGTAAAGTATTTATGTACTAATTAAAAGTGAGGGTTGGGGTTCCTCTTCTCCCACTGTACAATAAATAAATTAAAGTTGGGGTTCCTCTTCCCCGCTACACTATAAATAAATGAAGGTTGGGGTTCCTCTTTTCCAACTGTGCTATAAATAAATTAAGGTTGGGACTCCTCTTCTCTCACTTTCCTATAAATAAATGAAGGTTGGGGTTCCTCTTCTGCCACTATACTATAAATAAATAATAATGAATGAAGGTTGGGGTTCCTCTTCTGCCACTATACTATAAATAAATAAATGAATGAGGTTGGGGTTCCTTCCCCACTTACTTAAAATAAATAAAATGAAGGGTTGGGGGTTTTTCCTTTTCTCCCATAATTTAAATAAATAAATGAATGAAGGTTGGGGTTCCTCTTCTGCCACTATACTATAAATAAATAAATGAATGAAGGTTGGGGGTTCCCTTGCACTAAACTATAAAAAATGAAGGTGGGGTTTCCCCCTTTCCCATTTGTTTAAAAAAAATAAATGAATTTTGGGGTTCTTTTCCCCCTTTAAAAATTAAAAAATAATGAAGGTTGGGGTTCCTCTTCTCCCACTATACTATAAATAAATGAAGGTTGGTGTTCCTCTTCTCCCATTTAAAATAAAATAAATGAGGGGGGGGTTTCCTTTTCTCATTATATAAAAAAAAATAAGGGTTTGGGGGTTTCCTTTCCCACTGTACTATAAATAAACAAAGGTTGGGGTTCCTCTTTTCCCACTTTCTATAAATAAATGAAGTTTGGGGTTCCTCTTCTCTTACTATACTTTAAATAAATGAAGGTTGGGGTTCCTCTTTTCCCATACCTAAAAATAAAAAAAGGTTGGGGGTTCCTTTCTCTACTTTCTAAATTTTAAAGAAGGTTGGGGGTTCCTCTTCCCCCATGACTATAAATAAACAATTTGGGGGTTCCCTTTTTTCCCAAAATTTCCCATAAATAATAAAAGTTGGGATTCCTCTTTCCCACTACACTATAAATAAATGAAGGTTGGGGTTCCACTTTCCCACTACACTATAAATAAATGAAGGGTTTGGGTGTTCCTTTCCCCACTTACTATAAATAAATAAAGGGTTGGGGTTTCCTTTCTCATATACTATAAATAATTAAAGGGTTTGGTTTTCCCTTTTTCTCCCTTTTCTATAAAAAATAAAGGTTTGGGGTTCCCTCTTCTCCCACTATACTATAAATAAATGAAGGTTTGAGGTTTTTCCCCCGTTCATTTTAAAAATAAATGAAGGGGGGGGGTTCCCTTTTTCCAATTTCTATAAATAAATGAAGGTTGGGGTTCCTCTTCCCCGCTACACTATAAATAAATGAAGGTTGGGGTTCCTCTTCTCCCACTGTACTATAAATAAACACAGGTTGTGGTTCCTCTTTTCCCACTATACTATAAATAAATGAAGTTTGGGGTTCCTCTTCTCTTACTATACTATAAATAAATGAAGGTTGGGGTTCCTCTTCTCTCACTATACTATAAATAAATGAAGGTTGGGGTTCCTCTTCTCCCACTGTACTATAAATAAACAAAGGTTGGGGTTCCTCTTCTCTCACTATACTATAAATAAATGAAGGTTGGAGTTCCTCTTCTCCCACAAACTATAAATAAATGAACACGCTCTTCCTGTCCTGATGGTGGTTGAGGTGTCCTTGGTGTGGATGTATATTTAGACAGGAGGCTGAGTGGAGGCAAAAAAAAAGAACTTATTTGCCCCAAAACCAATGTTGTATGCAGAGCTAGACATTAAAATAATAATTATTTTCTTCAGAATTTAAACCCCTTTTAAAGGAGTGGTGCCTAAAGTCCAATATCACCCAGACTATTCAAGAAAGGGGATTTTTTCTTTCCCCAAAAGTGATTGGAGCCTTTTTTTTTTTAGAAATTTTTGTGAAAAACTAGTTAAAGTCGCTAGATGTCAATAGCCATGTGGCCACCTCTATCTAGCTGACAGGTATGTTTCCTTATCTTGAGATCTTTTTACTTGTCCTTTACTGGTCTCTGAAAAAAGGAATGAAATGAAAATCTTCGGGTTTTAAAACCAGTATGATTTGGGGTTTTTCCCTGTATTTTTTAAACTGGAAATAGGAAACACCACCATTTTGGGCCTTGTTCACAACTCAATGGCTGTACTAGACTGGGTCCAGGAGCAGGCATCTCTAGCCTTATATGCTCCTAGGGAAAAAAAAGCTGACAAGTGCAGCTGATTGCTGAATAACAACTCAAAGATCCCACAGCTAAGGGAACACGTAAATGATACAGAGCACTTAGTTGGGACCTGTTGTAAAGGTCTGGGGTAGTGATCCGCGGACCACCGCAAAACAATGGTGGAAGCCCCCACCAGGGAGGGGAGTTAAGTAGGTCCCCGGGATTCACCAAGGGCCCGCCCCAAAAGCGCGATGGACTTGCGCGGCGGGATCACCCTTTACTAAAACGGCGGGGCTTTTTTTGCGGGTGGAGCCCAAAGGGAGCGAGGGGCAGAATCGGCAAACAGGCTGAAAGCGGGGACAGGCAGGGGGGTCAGGGCAGTTCGTGGCCAAACAAGGGTTTTCCGGGAAAGTTTCACAGTAGGCATGAGCACTAAAGATCCCCAAGGTGCCGGAAAAGGGCCGGGGCTTTAAAAAGGACATGCCCGGGGGAAAGGGCCCAATTACCGATGCCTGTCCCTTTAAATTTTACACTGCCGGCGCTGCGCGTCCCCGGGGGGGCCCCCGCGCACGCCGAGGGGCGGACGGACGGGGCAGGAGCGTGGCCGGGAAATGACGGGGACACTTCCCAGGGGGTGAGGCCGGACCCGGACCGAGGCGGGACGGGGGCCCCTCGGAGTCGGGGAAACGGATGCCCGCGCCCGGACGAGGGGGCCAGGGCTCCGTGACCCTGTTTTCCCCCAGAATGCAGAAAAAACACAGTTAAAGATGGAGAGGGCTGCGAAAAGCAAAAATCCCCTTAAACAATCATCACACATCCTCAGGGCATGAGGGGGGGGGGGTGCCGGTTTTACAATTGCATATAGTTAAAGCAACACATAAGGGGGCAAAAAAATGTGGTGCCCTGCGGGCTTTCACCTCTTAGTTGGCCCTTTCTAAAAAGATTAAGCGGGCTGCCCTGCAATTCTGGGTATCCAACACAAAACATAGTCATCGTTAGCTCCCCAGCACTGTTGGAAACAGGAACTAAACCAACTCTAAAAGAAGAACTGACTAAAATCCTACCTGCAGGGGGTTTTATTTAAATTTTAGCTCCCACCCCGCCCGGCAACCCCCCTTTGCTTAAAAGGGGGTTTTTTCGCTTTTAAGGATCGCTACTTTTTATGTTAAAGATCTTAAAAACAAGTCACTTGGGAATAAATTTCCATTACCGGTCCCTTTTTCCTAGTTTCCCCTATTTATGGGGTGCCAGCTCCCAAAGGGCTATATACAACCTGGCTTCTTTGCAGCCCAGTGAAAAACAGTAACACGCCCCCGAATTCAAAGGAAAACAAAGAAAATAGGACTGAGGTGAGATGAATCCATGTAGTGAGACAACCCCTTTAAGGCTCGACCCTTCATGTCAACATCATAACTCTGATACACAGCATTAACAAAGCAACAGGGGCCGAATTTCATGATGCCATTGTAAATAAGCAATGTAGAACTTGCAGAGCAGCACATGCCACTAATGTAAGAGGTGAACATCAGCTACAAGGGTGCACAAGGTTGACCGACACTCTACAGTGGAGCAGCTCACCGCCAATGACTTCCAAGTACTACCCTGGCCACTAATTCCCCAACTGAGCATGTGTGGGAGCCCGGATGGTGGTGTTGGTTTATGGGCCCTCCCGCGCTGTGGGGCCCCCCGGTGGTGGTGTTGGCTCTATAAACCCTTTTAACGTTGTGGGGCCCCTGGATGGTGGCGTTGGCTTAAAGCCCTCCAGCAGCTGTAGGAGCCCCCGGATGGTGGGTTGGCTCTATAAACCTTTTAACAGTTGTGGGGCCCCGGTGGTGGTGTTGGCTCTATTACCCCAGCAGCTGAGGGGGCCCCTAGATGGTGGCTTGGCTCTATGGACCCTCCGCAGCTTTGGGGCTTGGGGGGTTTGGGGTTGGGTCTATAACCCCTCCACAGCTGTGGGGCCCCTGGTTTTTTGGTGTTGGCTCTATGGTCCCTCCAGAGCTTTGGTGCCCATGGGTGGTGGGGTTGGGTTATGACCCTAGAGCTGTAGGGCCCCCGGATGGTGAGTTGGTTATGGACCCTCCAGCAGTTGTGGGGTCCCCAGATGGTGGTATTGGTCTTTCCACCCCCCCGCGGTGTGGAGCCCTTGGATGGTGGTGTTGGCTCTATGGACCCTCCAGCAGTGTGGGGCCCCTGGGTGGTGGTGTTGGCTTTATGGGCCCCCCAGCGTGTGGGGCCTCTGGATGGGGTGTTTTCTTTTGGGCCCTCCAGCAGCTTGGGAAACCCTGGATGGTGGTGTTGGCACTATGGACCCTCCAGTAGCTGTGGGGGGCCTGGATGATGGTGTTGGCTCTATGGCCCCTCCAGCAGCTGTGGGGCCTCTGGATGGTGGTGTTGGCTCTATGGCCCCTCCAGCAGCTGTGGGGTCCCTGGATGGTGGTGTTGGCTCTATGGACCCTTAAGCAGCTGTGGGGCCTCTGGATGGTGGTGTTGGCTCTATGGACCCTCCAGCAGCTGTGGGGTCCCTGGATGGTGGTGTTGGATCTATAAACCCTCCAGCAGCTGTGGGATGCAGTTGTCTCCAAATGCCTTCAACAACCTACCAGGAACTTATTGTGTCACCCCCATCCAATCCAGCTGCTGTCTGTGTTATACATGGCCGTAACTCTGGATATTAGCTGCTGGTCACAATAATGTGACATGAGAAATTACACATTATGGATTGTACATTTGGTCAAAGTATCATTACATCTATCAGTAAACTACTTGCTACAAATAGGAATGACATGTTGGTGGATTCTCAACTCAATTGGAAACTTATTCTATATAAACAACTTTAAAATATTACAAAGTAAGAGCGTCCCGCCACACTCTTATCTGTTACCATATACATTTTTTTCAATTCATTGATAAGCCTGTATAGGTCACTATTTAATGGACATAAGATTGAACGTTCACAGCTGAAAAACTCCCTACTGCCTTTTTAATTCTGGTAGGGTTGATTGCATCCACAAAATTGGTATTATAGGATGACTCCATATTGTTATTTATCGTAAATTTTGACTAGGTTCTAAATATCACAATACAAATCTAAAACAGTAATGTTATTATTCCTCATCTATCGACAAATATGCTCAGAAGCAGAAGAACAACGTTTGATAGACCCTGATTCCCAACTGTTTGTCTTACCGTGGAAGCTAAAGAAGAGCAGGATGAAAAGTTTCATTGTAGAAGGCAGAGGAAGAACTGAACACCGTGGAAAGTTTTTCGAAAATCTGCATCTGAAGTTTAATCTGCAGTTATTAATATCTCTACCGTTACTTAGAAAAATAAAAAAAATAAAAAAGGAAGTTAAACAAACTTTACTTAGAAAATTCAAAGGAAATTTAAAAAAGGAAGTTACATATAAAAGATGAGGGAGATAGCGGTAAAACATCAAATTATCCAAAAGAAATGTAAAATATATACAATCTGTAAAGTAAGACTCATTTATGTCCTATCAGTGGCACAACTAAGGGATATTCATGCCCCTGCATATTGATAGGACAGATGGAATATTTAATGAAATTCAATTAATCCCACTATAAAGGCCAGGTGACCTCACTGAGAGCGTGTTTTTTTTCTGTACTCTGTAGAAATAGATAGGTGGTTTGTTTGTACATCCTAGTTCCTGTGTCATAGGTCCACACATTGATCAGCTTTAAACATGACGGTAAATAATGACTATTTCCAAAAACATTGCTGGGTCTGGCTTGTACATTTGCCCTGTAAGTATTTTGATTGCAGTTTTGGGACCCTCATCCTGACCCCCTGTCTCTGGTTCTATAGGGTGATCTCACAGTGGGTGGTCCTTTTCTCCATTTACTATCTGAATAGTCGGTATCAGAGGAAGAATCTTCAGAATCAGTTACTCTGGAATAAGGAAGATTAAAGGGGTTTTGCCACGATGTAATGTTGACGTGGGATCCTCCAAAATGGGTATTTAATCACTTTTCTAAATATATGTGATTACAAAAATTGCAGCCTGAGAGAGCTACAGGCTGCCTTTACCTGCCCCTTAGTTACTTAAAAAGCTTCTATTTAGATACGACCTGACAAGAGCTGCTGGCCGGGCTTGCGCAGAGCACACTTCTTATTATGAGAGGGAGCTGAAGAGCTTTCAAGGCCCCCAGGGTAAAATATGTTGTGTTTTGTATACAAAAATCCACTAGTTGTAGAATGATTAGATCCCTGCTTTATCTGATGACAGAGAACATGAAGAAGCTTTCAAGCTGCTGTGGGAAAAGCTATTTTCCCTTTGTATACAGAACCACAAGTTTTAATTTGAAATTTTTTGAGTGAACATTTCACACGATCCCTTATGCATGGCTCCTTTTTCTCTGGGGTCCCCCTCTCCCCCCTTTTCTCAGCCAAACTGGGGGTTTTTTCCATTTTTATTCTTAGCAGATAAGGCACATCCTGGCAAAACCCCTGTAAGTGAGCAATGAGCTCTATTTTCTTTAAACTCGGCGAGATCTCTTACAAATGGGGTTAAACTTCCCTTTTTTTAAGGTTAAAAAGTATCCTTTGGGAATATTTTTTTCTCTATCAGGGTTTCCCTTTTTTTCAAATTTTGGGCCACCTTTACATTTTAACCGGAGAATTGGGGAAATCCTCAGGGAAACATTTTAAAAAAATTAAAATTTTTCCTTCCTCCCGGGAGAAAGACCATAAAACAGTGAAACAGCCCTCGCCTCCGTTTCCCCCTTTTTCATCAACAAGGGAAAACCTAGATCTAAAGGGGCCCGGGAATTTTAATTTTTAAAAGGCCAAATTTTTGGCCCTTTTCCCAAAAAAGTTTACCAACATTGATTTTGGGCGAGGGTATCCAAAAATAAAAAAAATTTGGGCCCAAACTGGGAAGCGTACCGAAACGGTATCTACGCCCGGCGTTGCTAGGTCCTAAAAAAATCCGGGCCCCCTTTCCCTCGGGGTTAAATTTTTTCTATATGTAAGAAGGGTATATTACAACAGGGATGTAAAATACTTAATACAAAAGGGGAAGTAAAAAACCTATATTATCCACCGGGGAAAAAAGGGGAAATTTCAATTATAAATTACACCCCTCCGGAAAACTTTATACCTGCCCCCCCACAGAAGCCGAAAACACTGCCCCCCCGGAAGCGTTACACTGCCCTTCAGGAAAACTTTAAAACAGCCCCACAGGGAAACTGTTTAAAATTTCCCCCTTTAGGAACTGAAAAAACTCCCCCAAAAACTTTTTTACACTGCCCCCCAGGAAGCTTTTAGGGTCAAAATGGCCCCCCTCAGGAAAACTTATAAACGCCCCCAAACCCCCCCAGGAAGCTGTTTTTTCCCCTAACTTTTTCCCCCTCAGGAAGGGTGTTTAAAACTGCCCCCTTTTAGGGAAACTGTATACACTGCCCCCCTCAGGAAGCTTTATATACGCCCCCTCGGAAGCTGCAAATTTATAACTCCCCTTTAGGGAAACTTTACATACTGCCGCCTCAAAAGGGGTTATACAAAAGCCCCCCCGCGCCCCCCAGGAACTTATACACTCCCCCCCCAGGGAAACTATACACTGCCCCCTTTAGGAACTGTATACTCCCCTCAGGAAACTGTAAAACTTCCCCCCCCGGAAACTGTTTTAAAAAAAATGGCCCCCCCAGGAAGCTTAAAAAACCCCCCCAAAGCTGTTTCACTGCCCCCTCAGGAAGCGTAAAACGCCCCCCAGGAACCCGTATAACTTTCCCCTCAGGAACTGTATAAACTGCCCCTCAGGGAAACGTATAACCTTTCCCCCCCAGAAGCTGTATACACTGCCCCTCAGGAAGCTGTATAAACTGGCCCCCCCAGGGGAACTGTAACACTGCCCCCACAGGGAAGCTGTATACCCCCCCCCTCAGGAAGCTGTTACACTCCCCCCTCAGAACGTAAACTGCCCTTTAGGAAGCTGTATACACTGCCCCCTCGGGAAGCTGTAAAACTGCCCCTCGGAAAGCTTTTACAATGCCCCTCAGAAGCTGTTACACTCCCCCTTAGGAAGGATACATTTCCCCCCTCAAAAAATGTATAAAAAGCCCCCTCGGGAAGCGTATAACTGCCCCTCGGAAGCTGTTCACGCCCCCTCAGGAAGGTATACACCCCCCCCTCAGGAAGCTGATAAAACCCCCCCCTCAAAAAGTTATCACCAGGACGTTGTGGGTCCAAAACACCGGGGGGCTCGGGCCCTTTGTGTTTTGCTCATTTGGGGGTGGTGCACACCTTTTTTAATGCCTCATTGTAATGGGGATGGTTTTTAAGAAAAAAAACTTCTTTTCCTGTCCAATTTTCGCAATTTTCCACTAGCCCCCCGCTCCTCAGCATCACGCACAATAAAAATCAGAGCTGACAAATTTACTTTTTCAAACCCTTCCTCCTATGACGGGGAACCCCCAAACAGTCACCAAACATCACCTACACAGGAGAAAAATCACCGACGAAGATGTTAAAAAAAACTCCTACAAAACCAGACCCAAAACTATTACTACAAAGGGACAAATAACCTCCAACCCCACTGTGACTTAAGACACAGGCCGAACATATATTCCCGCCAACAGGACCAATAGTGGTGATACTAGTTGTATTAATGCTCTGCAGAAATATAATGTTACACTGCATTTACATTTATAACTCACGAGACGCTTTCTTCGCGTCTCACTTTCCCCTTTTTTCCCCACCGGGTTCCACCTTCTCTGATTTCTCCCGGCCAATATCGCCCTGCGATTTTTGGGCAAAAAAATTTAGAAACCTCACATTTCCAATAACTCCTTACTTTTAGGGATATAATCCCCTCGTTTGGAGGGAATAGCCCCCCGTTAGGCAAAATAAAAAATTTGGGCCTTAGGCAGGTATTAGAAAAAGGGTCAATGTCAGAAGGTATATATAAAGGGGCACGTCAGCCCGGTAAAATAATTTTAGGGTCACTTCAAGCAGGATATAATGGGGGGGGGGACCCGGCAGGATATAGGGGGGCACTCAGGCAGGGATTAGGGGGGGACCAGGCAATATAGGGGGGACTCAGCAGGGATATAGGGGCACTAGGCAGGGACTAGGGGGGGATCAGGCCCGTATAAAGGGGCACTCAGGCAGTATTAGGGGGCCTCGGCAGGTATATAGGGCACTGAGCATATATGGGGCTCAAAAAGGGGGGAGGATAAATAGGGTGGGATTAAAAGGGATAAAATTTTAGGGGGTTAGGCAGGAAAAATAGGGGCACTTAGCAGTATATAGGACCTCAGTATATGGGGGGACTGAGGGAGTATTAGGCGCAAAAGGGAAAGGGGCAGGGATATAGGGGCACTGAGGCAAAGGGGTAAAAATGGGGCCAGGCAGGATTAGGGGGATTGGGGCAGTAATAGGGGGTCAAAGGGATACAGGGGCACTGAGGGCCGTAATAGGGGCCGAGGAGGTATAAAGGGGCACAGAGGCAGTATACAGGGGCACTGAGGCAGTATATAGGGGCACACAGGCAGGTATATAGGGGCACACAGGCAGTATATAGGGGCACTGAGGCAGGTATATAGGGGCACACAGGCAGTATATAGGGGCACACAGGCAGTATATAGGGGCACACAGGCAGTATATAGGGGCACTGAGGCAGGTATATAGGGGCACACAGGCAGTATATAGGGGCACACAGGCAGTATATAGGGGCACACAGGCAGTATATAGGGGCACTTCAGCAACAGCCTGGAGCCCGGGAGGCTCGGGGCACAAGGGGTTTTATTCGGGGCCCGAGCCCCGAATAAAACAGCCTAGCGACGCCCTTGGTATACACTGCCCCTCAGGAAGCTGTATACACTGCCTCTTCAGGAAGCTGTATACACTGCCCCTCAGGAAGCTGTATACACTGCCCCTCAGGAAGCTGTGTATACTGCCCCTCAGGAAGCTGTATACACTGCCCCTCAGGTAGCTGTATACACTGCCCCTCAGGAAGCTGTGTATACTGCCCCTCAGGCAGCTGTGTACACTGCCCCTCAGGTAGCTGTATATACTGCCCCCTCAGGTAACTGTATATACTGCCCCCTCAGGAAGCTGTATATACTGCCCCCTCAGGAAGCTGTATATACTGCCCCTCAGGAAGCTGTATATACTGCCCCTCAGGAAGCTGTGTATACTGCCCCCAGGAAGCTGTATACACTGCCCCTCAGGAAGCTGTATACACTGCCCCCTCAGGAAGCTGTATAACTGCCCCTCAGGAAGCTGTATAACTGCCCCTCAGGAAGCTGTATATACTGCCCCCTCAGGAAGCTGTGTATACTGCCCCTCAGGAAGCTGTATACACTGCCCCTCAGGAGCGTATATACTGCCCTTCAGAAGTGTATAACTGCCCCTCAGGAAGCTGTATACACTGCCACCTCAGGAAGCTGTATATACTGCCCCTCAGGAAGCTGTATATACTGCCCCTCAGGAAGCTTTTTATACTGCCCCCTCAGGAAGCGGTGTATACTGCCCTTCAGGAAGCTGTATACACTGCCCCTCAGGAAGCTGTATATACTGCCCCCTCAGGAAGCTGTATATACTTCCCCCTCAGGAAGCTGTATATACTGCCCCTCAGGAAGCTGTATACACTGCCCCCTCAGGAAGCTGTGTATACTGCCCCTCAGGAAGCTGTATATACTGCCCCTCAGGAAGCTGTGTATACTTCCCCCTCAGGAAGCTGTATACACTGCCCCCTCAGGAAGCTGTATATACTGCCCCTCCGGAAGCTGTCTATACTGCCCCTCAGGAAGCTGTATACACTGCCCCGCAGGAAGCGGTATATACTGCCCCCTCAGGAAGCTGTATATACTGCCCCCTCAGGAAGCTGTATACACTGCCCCTCAGGAAGCTGTGTATATCCACAGTTATACTGGTCATATATACACTGCTGACCCATGATTGAGCTGATCAGTATAACTGTATAATCAGTATAACTGTAGATTGTCAGTTCTGTGGGTCAGGGTGACCCACAGAGCTGACAGTTACTCTGCAATTAAATTATATTGCCCCCCACCCCCCCAGACAGGTCAATGAGAACTGTTCTCCAGCCTGTACACAGTTAATACCTTGTGTAGCTGCGGCTGCTTTGCCGGGCTCGGCGGGCACTCACTGACTGCAGGAGGAGGAGGAGCTCACTGCCGCCTGGCTCCTCCTCCTTCTCCTCTTCTACCGGAAGCTGCCGGCAGCTCTGAAAGATAGGCTGCTCGGCTCCGGACCCTGCACAGCGCACAGCAGCCTGCACGGAGCATCAGCAGCAGAGGAACAGTACATTTCGTAGTCGCCGGCGCCGCACTGCTTGTTCTCATAGATAACAACAAGGCAGCGCCGCAGTGCTATAGGTAATGAGGGCCGGCCGGGGAAGGAAAAAGATTCGGGGCAGCAGGCAATATATCCGGGGCACGAGCCCCGAATAATACTGCCTAGCGACGCCCCTGATCTACGCTTTTACTATATGCTGTTGCAAAGACGTAGCTTCAAGCTCTTGGGCCCTAGTGCAAAAAGTTAAATGGGGCCTCCCAGCTACCATGTGGGATTTACAATACTGGTGTCTTCTTAGGTGGCAAATGGGCTTTTGGGCCCCCTCAGGTTGCAGGGCCCAGTAGCGACTGCTACCGCTGCAGCCTCTATAGCTACGCCCCTGTGCTGTTGTCTATGTAAGTTTTTGTAAATAAAATACCCTGGTTTTAGGCGACCAACTCGCTTCTTTTTGGATTTATCACGGAATAGGTCCGATCTTCTTATTCCAAAAGAAAAAAAATCAGAAATAGTTAGAATTCTTGCCATCTATGATTCAGCATCGGAGGAAATACAACGGATTATTTCAAACTTTTGGCCAAACCTAAAAATGATGCAATGATTTCAGAGTTCCTACCCAGTCATCCCTCTATTACTTATAGGAGAGGTAAAAGTTTGGGTGATCACCTAACACATAGCCATTATGTTCCTCCTGTCACTAGCCGTGCATGGCTGGATTGTAGAATTAAGGGGACATTTAGATGCGGTGAATGTAGAGCCTGCAAACACATTCAGTTTTCTAAGATATTTGTGAGCAGCACTACCAGTATATTATATCAAAACCGTGATTTCTCCAATTGTAGAGCTAAAAATGTTATATACCTTGTGAGCAACCAATGCACCCTACTCCATGTAGGTAAAACTAAGAATTTTGTTGCAGAATTCCTGAACATATAGGAGGCATCCAACACTTTAGAGATACATTGCTGTTCTTATTTTGTTTTATTTCATAATTAGAGCAGATCTTATCACCTGCTTGTTCACACAAGATACCCTTGGGTATGGACCACCTCTCTCTGTCCAAACAGTGGTCACGCTAGTGACATCACTCCCTGCTGTGTCTTATCAACAGGATGGAGCATCTCAGTCTCTGATCTTATCTTTCTCCTGAGACAAACTGTAACTCTCAGTGTTAATGACCTGGGAACAATCCTGTACCATCCTGATCAGTTTTTAGAGCACATCTATGTGTAATTACATCAATTAGAACAATGTCACTCAGCAGCTAGCAGTGTGTCTTGGCAGAATGTAGGCTCTTCTCACACTAGAAGCTTCCTTTCATGAAAAATATAGCTCTTCTAGCTCACATCTATAGACATGCATCTGACCTAGACAGTGCAATTGAAGTCCCTATTCCATTCCTTTTGATGTGAAAAATCCATCTGAGACCCCAACAGACAAATCCAAGAAGTGGAATAGGTCAGGTGTGTGTGGGAGGGTTATCCATCACCCCAATTGGGGTGACCAAGAGAAATATCCTCAGTTTTGATGCCAGATGTCTTCAGTGACTATCTCCTGTGGTGGCAAAGATCCCAGTTAGGGGTGCTCTAGAAGATTTTCTAGAGAGTTGGAAACCCATATTCCAAATCGGTGGTCACGCATGTTGTCAATTCAAGATATTCAATAAGTTTTGAAAATGGTTGTGTCCTCCAGTAAGCGCATGTTGGAGTCAGAAAAAGGTATTGGAGGAGATCAGAAAAAATTCAGTATGCTATTCTTTTGTGTTCTCGGTCCGCAGCCAGCAGGTTCATGACTATAGATCTTGTATTCCTCAACTGATACCTTCAGAAGAAAAGGTTTTACACGGAGACTATCAAGTCAGTGATAACCAGTTTGGAGCAAGGAGACTTCACATCCACTTTATACCTGAAGGATGTGTACCTTCATCCCAGTTGGCCAGCCTTGCAGGAGGTTCCCAAGAATTGCAATGCAATTAAGAGTAAATTGTAAGATTTTTCAGTTGACCTCCTTGACCTCTGGATGGTCTTTATCCTCCATACTTTTGAGCAGGTGACCTCAGCATTGGTGGCAACCCTGAGAATTTATGGCATGTCTATTGTCCTTTGTCTGCATGATTAGCCTGTAAAAGCAACCTCGAGGAGGACATCCTGTCAGTGACTGTTGAGGCAGGTCTATAAGCCCTGAAGCACTTACAACCCTTGCAGAACATGGTTTTGTGCCAGGGGAATTGCAACCTAGAAGGGATGATCGTCCCTCTCCTTAGCTCCAGCAGGGATGGTAAAGAACATGTAGGCTATGAAGTATCTATCAGTACCAAAACAGACATCTATCATAATGCTAAAGAGAGTGCTGGGCTTGACAATAACAGCTGCAGAGGCAGTTCCATGGGTCCTTTGGCACTTATAATCTTGCAGAGCATGATTTTGTGCCAGTAGGATTGCAACCCAAAAGGGTTGGACAAGTAGCTCTCCTTGTCAGCAAGAACCCGCCATTCTCTTGGACGGCAGGATCTCTTATATGGAAAGTCCATGGTTCAGCTTCGTTTTGCATCTCAGTCTGGTTGGGGGCTCATCTGAATGCAATCCCAGTGCAGGACACTTGGATTTCATGGTAGAGGCTCATGTAATTGAATCTGGGTTGTCAGAGGTTTTCATCTTGCCTTCCAACATTTTTACCCTCAGCTCAAAAGGAAAGCTGTAAGAGTGATACAACAAAAAAGTCTGGCTGAGGTCCTGTACATTCACAAGCATAAAGGCACTAGATCTTCACCCCTTTTGAGAGGTGAATGGAGAGAAAATAGACTCACCCACTTGTAAGCAGTCTACTTATGTGGCTTTAAAAAACATGGTGGCTAAGTGGTCCGTGTAGTTGAAAATCTTCCATCAGATCACTCAGAAATGGTGAGTGGTAGACGGATCTTGTAGCAACGAGGTTCAATGTCAAGGTGGAGATGTTCTTGTTCCCTAAACAAAGAGGACAATCCCATGGCAAGTGTCGCACTGTCCATACGTTGAAGATTAAGGCTGGCCTAGGTATTCCCTTCAGTATCCATGATATCAATGGTACTGTTGAAACTCAGGCAAGACCGGGGTGGGAATAGCCATCTTGACATTTTGGCCAAAGTGGTTATTATTCTTTCAACTTTTTAGATGAGTCATGGTCGTCTTGGAGAATCGTGTTGCAGAAAATGAGGGCATACAGCACTGCCAAGATCTGATAAGATTTAACCAAATAGTCTAGAGGTTGACCAGTCTATACTAGGAGAGCTTTCTATTTCAGTCTTAAGAACACTATCACAGTCAAGGCCAGTGTCCATGGAGAAGGACTATACAAGGATCAGAAAGTAAAGTGTTGATGTTCCTACAGGATGGTTTGGAAAAGGAGCTTAGCCCATCCACCCTGTAAGTTCAGGTTGGTGCCATTTCTATATTCCTAGCTTTGATGCTATCCTAAGAGCTTCTGGTAAAGATGTTCATTAAGGGCTATTTCAGGACAGTACCTCTGCCATCAAGTCTATATCTCTGAGATCTCATTGCAGTCTTTAGAGGATTTGGTACATAACCCTCTTTAGTCCACTAGGAGCTGATAGGTCATAGGTTTCTGCCCATGGAAGCTAACTTCCTCAGCTAGGACAGTTGGGGGGCTTAAAGCCTTCTCTGCAGATATAACCTTTCCGCCAGTCATCGTATTACTAAGGTACCTACCTACCTTCACTCCCAACATTCCCACCTTTAAAAACATTAATCAGCTCCTCTTCTTTCCTCCGTTTAAATCTAAATCCTCTCCAAAAGAGAAGGGTAATTTACTTATGGGTTCAGGAAGGAGAAAAATCTTTTTAGTTATTTTCCAGTAGGTATGTTGGACAGTAATCCTCTGAATGGATCAAGAAACAATCACTACCTGGAAAGACAGAAGTGTGATCTTTCTGAAGTAAATCTGTGCTGCTTCCTTTTAGAGCTCACAACTTATCAACCACTAGGTTGAATATATGAATTTCAGAAAGGACTACTTGGGTGGTGTCTCCTTAATCTTGGGATTCAAGAAGCCCTCTTTATGGGGTCACTTCTTGATAAATCACCATTTTTTGCACTGGTGGTAGGATACTAGGGATCATTGATTTTCTACCTTGATCTGTTGTTCCTTAGTCCTAGCAGCAGCATAGGTAGCCCCCTTATTAATTATGGATTACTTATAAATTAGACTCTGCAGTCAACCTGACCTTTATAGGGGATTGATTAAAACTTTTATTTTCAGTTAAAGTTCTATCTGTCCTATTAGCTTACAAGGTCAGGAATACCCCATTCATTGTGCTGCTGTTAGGAATAGGGTGAAACAGATTAAAAGGGTTTTCCGAGATTGATTTGTTATAAAGCTCACAACTTAATTACATTGAACTTTGTAATTGATACTCATCAAAAAATATTTACCTGTTCTGCTTGGCAAAACCAGACAGGGGGCCCTTTACTCCACTTCTTCCTACTTCCTGTGCATTGAAGCCAGACTCAGCTCAGGAACACTCCCCTGTAGTGGCGTGATCTGAGCAGAGAAGAGCTGGCTGCATACAGTGACTCATCAGTCACTATATAAACAGAAATGTAATAATTCAGAACAGAGCTGCAGGGGAAGGGTGTTATACACATACAGTGATAATTATGTGTTCATAGTGACTCATCACTGCTAGAGTCTAGCTGCATTCATTACTGTGCACTGTCTTCAACTCTTCTGATAGGAGGAAATGGTCAGAAGACTTGCATTTTTTGATTGTCTGAATGAGCATTAGGAACTTTGAGATTATCCAGCAGCAGTCTGCCAACTGCTCTTTGTATAGTAGTGATGCCAGGGTAAAGCACCATGAGACGTTATCCTAATATCACTGGGTGCAGGGATGATGCCACATCCCATACAGAAGGCACACAGCTTTCCTGTGATCAAAGACTGATTGCTGGGGGAGATGTGACATTGCCCACTTTTCTTGGATGTTAGACAGACTATCCACTGTAAAGGAAAGCTGGGTGATTCCACATTCCAAACATCAATCAGAGTTACAATGATGGGATAGCTGTGTACCTGCTGTGGGGGATGTACAGCACATACATAGAAATATGTAAACCAAATTATATATAATTGTACATGTATTTCATATTTTGTAGTATGAGTAAATAATTTCTTTTTACTATGTTAAAAACTGATTGGTGACTGTACTACACACAGCCTGCTGCAGGCAACCAGAGATCGAAGTGGAGCAGAGATGCAGGGGCATGAGGTGTACATGTCTGAGAATAATAATGAACAGTGCTAGGATGATTAGGGGGCGGGTACAGAGACGTCTCAGATTGTAACTACAATGGGTTCTGGAACTTGTAGGAAATGGCTGCAGGAGAACTACTGTTCCTCCCACAAGCAGGAAGTTTCACTGATCTTATGATAGATGAATAAGGAGACAGAAAGAAAAGAAACAAATGAAGGAAGTGGAATATCTTTACTTTTCAATATAAATGCTATTTATAGTGTTCTAGGAAATCATTTAACTCCTGGGTAACCCCTTCAATACTGAAAGCAGATGCTAATTTGTTGTAAAAGAAGAGACATGTTGAGTCTTATCTGCTTGTTTATTTCAATGGAGAGACTTGTATGAGCAGCTTATCCCCTGCAATGTGCATGAACTGTATTTGCTCGGCTATTAACAGGTGATCTAAATCAGACTATACAGTATATACAGAGTGTGCCTGCATAGTAATTATTAGGTTTTACTACTTAAAAAAATTAGACCTTTTCATTTTTCAATTTGCTTTGTGTCACAATTTTATGAAAACAACTCTTATTTTTCCATCTACAAACCCAGTTGAGGGCAGGTCTATTCAGAATGAAGTGTAGTTTTTTTCTGGTACTATTTTGAAATTCACGCGATTATTTGATCGTTTTTCACTCCAATTTTTTTAATAGGCTCCCCGTGAAGGTTAAATAATGCAATATTTTAATTAGAGGCGTAATGCACAGGTTCTGGAAACCAGTTCAAAATCTATAACATGGCCCCACCTAATCATGTACCACTTATAATACGGGTGTTTTCCTATATTGTAGAGAGCCCTGTGGACCCCCTCAGAGTCCAGAGCCGGGTAGCGACTGCTGCTTCTGCACCCCCAATACTTATGCCCCTGATATTAATAGATCAAACTTTTACAGAAGCTGCAATACCAATTATTTTTAACTTTTTTTATTTATTTGCAGGAAAGGGGTTTTTTTAAACTCTTACTTATTTTATTTCTTTTTTGTTTGTTTTTTTAATTATTTTTTAGTCCCTGTAGGGTACGTCACTACGAGAGGGCACAATCACCTGTACACTGTTCTGCAATAATTAGAAGGGCACTGTTACTAATTTTGCACTGGAGATTGTGAGCTTCAGAGCTCTGCCTCTGATTCCCCTTTAGCAGCTTGTATTCATTTTAAACTGTTTAAGCACTATTTTTTCTTTCCCAGCACATCCTAATTCAGATTAACTTCTGACATTTTAAATATTAAAAACTTTGTTGAAGGATATGTACAATTTTGCAGCTAAGCCATAAGAAAGAAAGAAATACCATATTTTTCGGACTATAAGACGCACTTTTTTTCCCCCCAAATTTGGGACTAAAACAGGGCTGTGTCTTTTAGTCCGAACATAATCTTGGGCCAGCAGGAGACTGGAATGCCGCAATGCTGTGGGAAGTCGGCCGCGAGGTGTAAAGGTTTAAACCCCGCAACGGCTTTCCGCAGCATTGTGGCATTCCAGTCTCCTGCCGGCCCGAGATTGTTCAATACAGGCAGCAAGCGCTTAGCACTCGGTTCGTGCCCTGGGCGCTTGCTGCGGGCGCTCGACGGCCACTGGGCCCTGGTGATGGCTGAGTGTTGTGGCCAGGTGCCGCTCAGTTTGGGTGGCTATGGCTGCTTGATGGCTGTGGCAGTGGCTACTCCATGCAGGCAGGGGGCGCTCTTCACACCTCTGCTGCCGCCTGCTGAATGAGGAGCGGTGCTGCTTACCGCTCCTCTGTCCAATCACCCCCCGCTGCCTGCACAGAGTAGTCGCAGATGCATGCAACGAGCGGCCACAGGACACCCGAATGGAGCGTCACCTTGCCACAACGAGCAGCCTCCACCAGCGTTCAATGGCCACCGAGCGCCCGCAGCAAGCGATTGCTTGCCTTGGCAGCTGGAGCCTCATATAGGCTTCTGCAGCTGCCTATGGCAGGGTGTAATAGGTAATGAATGAGAAATCCTATGTATAGGAAAAGGAAGTGTGCCCCCTAGTGGGTCAAGTTCCCTAAGGGGACTGAGTAATAAAGAAAAAAATAAGTTAAATAAAACTGTTAAAAGTTGAAATCACCCACCTTTTTGTCGTTTTACAAACAATAAAATTAAAAAAGTGACACATATTTGGTATCGCCACATCCGTAAAAGTCCGATCTATTAAAATATAACATAATTTATCCCGTACACTAAACACCGGAGAAGAAAAACAATTCTAAACACCAAAATTGTTTTTTGGGGGGAATTTAATATCTAAAAAAAATTGGAATAAAAAGTGATAAAAAAAAGTCGGATGTATCCCAAAAAAAACTACACTTCAGCCCACACTTTTTGCTTCATATTTTTTCTTCCTATTTTCCCCTCTAAAACTTAGTTGCGTCTTATAGTCCGAAAAATACAGTATTTTTGAGTAAATGTCTGCCACCTTTTTATGCCTACAGCTCCTTTGCAGAGCTATGTTTCTCTATGGGTGCTGACTACAAAAAAAACCCTGTGTAGTCAGGCTCTACACTTATTTGGTACCACAACTCCCTCCATCCAGTTTTCATGCTCTCCTATACACAATAGAAGAGGGTAAGACACGAGATTCTGGGACATGGTTGCAAATGTTCACAAATCCTTCAACTTCACTAAATATCGGCGCTTACGTTAGAATATTTCGTGTGCACGTATACGGTGCACAGGCAAATGTGCAATATTTTTAAAAACGTTCATGAATTCTCTGCATCAATCATTTTTAGATGTAATTTTCCCTGGCTGTGAAAATGTAGTAAAATCATTTACTTGTGGTTAGTGCTTGGTTTTAATGTAATTTAAAAATAAAACAAACCCTCAAAGAACTTCCCTCTTTGTGGTCACCTACAAGGACTCACCCGGAAATGTGTCTTTTCTTGAGAACCTCATAAATATTGCATGTACTGATGTTATTTATGCCTCTATGGTGTGAATATATATTTTGCCAACTATGTTTTTTGTATCATACAGGAGCAGTGTAAGCACCAGACAGCCTCAGGCTGGTATTGGGAGGGAACATTGCAGGACTAAAGGGGTCTTACCACAAAGTAAAATTGATGTGTGAAGCTTGCAAATTAAACAATAAACATATTCTCCTTCCGTCAGTTTTAAAAATTCTGCACCATTTTTGTTTAACTGCTCCCTTAGTGATCCATAGTGTACAGCTCTTCTCCAGTGTCTAGTGTGATTACTACTAGTAATCACACACACTCACTGCTGAGTGAATGTTCACCCCCAGGTGCTGTCATTCTACTCCCATCCTCTGTGCTCCTTAGTAATCACACTCACTCACTGCTGAGCAAGTGTTCACCTTGAAGTGCTGTCATTGTACTCCCGTTCTCTGTACTCCTTAGTAATCACACACACTCACTGCTGTGCGAGGGGTCAACCCCAGGTGCTGTCATTTTACTCCTGTCCTCTGTACTCCTCAGTAATTAGTCAAACAGAGCAAATAAATGAAAAGTAAAAAAAACCTCAATCATATATGTGCATTGAGACAAAAAGATCCACATGTTTGGTTCCTGCAGGGATTTGAATCTAGGATCCCTATGCTGAAAGGCAGAAGTGCTAACCACTCAGCTACATTTAGCTACTCACAGCTCTTTACATAAACAGACCTTTGTGAGAGTGAGAACACTGTGGGGGAAGGCATGGTGATGTCAAGCCTGCTGGGTAACTAGATATGTAATTTAAACAAATCATGCACGACCCTTTTTAAACACACTGAAAGTGGAGGCAGGAAAAAGCAGGCATGAAATGCCTTCATGGTAAAACCCCTTTAAGGGGGTATTCCCATGTCATTCATTAGTTTTAAATAGATAAAAGAAAAGAAAAAAAAGAAAAAAAAAAGGAGACAGAGTAGGGTGCTCCTCGTGTAAAACGCTAATTAAAAGCGCTCACCTGAATTAGTTGTGCAATCAGAACTGGAGGCACAACTCTCCAACATGAATATCCAACAGAAGTAGAGGGAAGACCGCTGCCTCACTGCAAATCTCGTACTGAGAATCTCCCGCTTGTTCCTCCGTGGAAGGAAAAACACCAGAATCGCGTAGAGTAGAATCAAACTTCCTTTCTGAAGTCGGTGGTACCAGTATTCCTTTTCAGTGATCACGGCGCAGATCTTCAAGTCGAGTAAAAGTATGTTTATTTGTTTAAAACAATGCAACGCGTTTCGTGTCAACATCCAGACACTCATCAGATCTAAACTTTTCACCAAAAATGACTTTAAAACTCACCAGCAAAATAGGGGATAGCCCAACATCAATAAAACATAACATTTAATAATAGTTCTCTAAACAGCCTACAAAACCTTATATTCCCCTTATACTAAAACTAAATCCCTACCTAACAAAAATATAGAGCACCCGTCCCAATAAGTATGACTCCACCGGAACCTCCTATCTATACCACCCTATGCACCCCTATACTAAACAATACCGAATACCTTAATAAAGATAATACAAATGGTGTCAAAATACGAAAACCTTATAATCAGGCTAATAATCTCACTGTATCACCTATCATATGGTAAAATTTAACGGAGCCATAATATTTAAACAAAGCCAATATGATTGAACCATCGGACGTACAATATCTCAAACAGAGCCAACGAGTTTCCTCCTCGATCAAGAGGATTCAACAGGGCTCAAAAAAATGGGCACCACAAGTATCACCCAAGGTCAATACAGAGACAAAGTTAAAGGGTAGTATTAGGAAGGATTTTCAACATAGTTTTATTACAAAATATAACATTGAACATAATGCAATTCGCCAAATTTTAAATAAACATTGGCATGTTCTTAAAAGTGATCCTTATTTAAGGAATGACATCCCAATAATCCGCCTATTATTTTTAGGTGGGCAACTACATTAAAAGAGATGGTTGCCCCAAGTAGAATACAGAAAGATTTTAATGAAAAAAGGGTCTCTAAGGATAAAAGTAAGAGAGGTTCAAGTAAAGGTTGTAATAAAGTAAGATGTTTAACGTGTCCTATTATAAAATATAGTAACCCTATTTAAGTCAACAAAAACTGGACAAGAATTTATTTTAAAATATAACCTCACTTGTGAAGATTCTTTCGTGGTCTATCTACTTGAATGCCCCTGCAAACTACAATATGTGGGGCGAACGACACAGAAACTAAAAGAGAGGATCAATAGTCATAGACATAACATTAAAAAGGGTTACCTCCTTCACAGTGTATCAAAACATTTTTTTGAGACACAACTCAGATCCCACTTTATTAAGTGTCATTCCTATAGATTTTATTCCAATACATCAAATAAATAGGATAGAAGCCCTTAATTGCAAGGAGAATGTTCTGGATATTCCAAATCCAGTCACTTACTCAAGCGGGCTTAAATGAAGTTACAGAGCTAGTTAGGGTGTAAGGATGAGATTTTAAAATTATGCCCAGTGTGTTTTTCGCTTGGGCATCCTCGGCAGTTACTGTTTACTTTTTGTTATGTTAGGTGTTTTTATTGAAGAAGCCGGATAACACTGCTTTTAGGAGTAATAGGATTTACATAATTTTGCATATCTATTCAATTGTTATATAGTGTTTATTATGATTTACAGAATTATGCATAATTATTCATTTGATATATGGTGTTTATTCTGGAGATGTAGGAATTTTATTCTGGAGTTTTGGGTTGAAATTTAGAGAAGCCTTAGTATGATCAGTGATGGGGACGTTTAGCTTTTATTTATGAGAAGTGTCTGTCTCAAATACAAGTCATTTTCGGTGAAAAGTGTAGACCTGATGAAGTGTCTGGATGTAGACACTAAACACGTTGCGTTATTTTAATCAAATAAACATACTTTTATTCGACTTGAAGATCTGCGCCGTGATCACTGGAAAGGAATTCTTTGGTCTATAGTCAAACCGAAGGGGGCTGGTACCACCGACCTCAGAATGGAAGTTTGATTCATTAGTTTTAAACATGTAGGCAAAGCTAGAGAAAGATAATTGCTAAATACATTGCTTCAATTCAGAGTTAGAGCAGTTCTTTTGTCCTGCTTGTTTACACAAGTTTCCCACATCTGACCACATCTTTCTGCTCTAGCAGTGGCGGGGTGATATCACTCCTTACAGAGCCTTATCAGAAGGACTAAGTTTCTGATCTTATTTTTCTACTGAGACAAATGTGAACCCTTAGAATTACTGACCAGGGAGAAGTCTTGTGACATCCTGTCTAGTCTGCAGAGCACATAGCTGTGTATTTACATTAAAAATAATAAAGTAACTCAGCAGCTAAGAATCTGCAATGTGTACTTCAATGTGTCAGAAAAACATAAAGAATTGGGGAACATTTATATGAAATAAATAGACGAGCACAGCATCTATCAGATGCTGCAAAACACTTTGTAGAGACACAAGGATATAAGATGGATACATTCTCTGTTGCAGCTATAGAAAAAGTTCTATCACTGTCACAAGGTAGTCACCATGTATGAGAGTAAAAAAAAAATAGAAAAACATTTTGGATCTTTACAGTGTATACTAGTTTCCCCAAAGGTTTAAGTTATAAAACAGAAGTGTTAAAGAAATAAAATTAAACATTTTTGGGGACTGTCCATTAACCCCCCCCCCCCCCCCCCCCCCCCCCTTTTCCCTGATGCCTTCCTTTTCCTTAGTACATAAGGGTTTGAGTGCTATATCTAGAGAGAGCGAATCGATTCTAACGAAGGGGAAATTTTCGTTTAAAATTTCGGGAAAACTTCTTTTCTGCACAAGTCAAGTTTGGGGTGATTCCCGGGGGAACGAAGGTGTTTTTAAAATTGATAAAATGGCTGCAAACATGGCGTACATGGGGCAAAATTTAGGAGGGGAAAGGCGAGCCTCATGACATTGCAGAGTGAAAGCCAATCAAGACCGGCGGGTTTCGGACGTCACCGCACTATATAATCCGGATCCCCCGGGCTGCTCACATGTCTCTTTTGGCCGTGCGAGCTGCTGCCCCCGTAGCTGAGATCTCACACATAAGAAAAACGTTTATACAGCGATTTTTGGGGGGTTTCACGTTGTCTCAGAGACTGTTTTCTTTTACGTTCTAATTTTGATTTTGGGGGGTTTTTTTGGAATTGAAGTCCAGTGTGGGCCCAATTTCCTGATTTTTTTAAATGCACTGCTCAGTTTTTGAGCACATTGAATACCCAGGGTTATCTAACCTGTTTTGCTGTTATATTCAGTTAAAAAACAGCTTTTTACAAACCAAATACCATTAATTTTTGGTTGCTCATTTCATTTGCACAATTTTTTATCCAAGGGTTAATTAAGCTGTTTGTGCTATTTAAATCAGAAAGAAATGTTTTTTTTTTTCACCCCCAAAGAAGAAATTTCTCCGTAGATAATTTAATCCGAAGGTTAATTAAGCGGTTTTTTTTTTTTTAGTCAGTAAAAAAAACCTAGTTTTTACAGCCACATCCATTAAAAATTTTTGGCTGCTCATTTCTTTTGCGCAATTTTATCCAAAGGTTAATTAAGCGTTGTTCTGCTTTTGTAACAGTAAAAGAAACGTTTTTTTCACGCCAAAGAAGAAATTTTTCCTGTGGGCATAATTTTTTTTTTCCAAAGGTTAATTAAACCTGTTTTTTGCTTTTTTTAATAAAATACACGTGTTTTTAAACACACATAAAGTAAAAATTTTTTCCCGCCCCTTTGTGGGGGCGCAATTTATTCCAAGGGTTACCCCCAAGCTTTTTTATGGGTTCTTTGGGGTCAAAAAAGGGGGGGTTTATTTATCAATACAGATATCTTCATTAAACAGAGTCTGGTACATTTTAGAACAAACAGGTAATGTCAGAACAGAGAGGTGGCAGGCCTTCTTTCACCTGCGAAGTGTCAGAGGCACTAACATTTTCCTGGAGCAGTCCAGTCGCAGCACAGGCGCGAGGGGGACATCGACAGTCAGGGTTCACTACGGTGAGGGCCACAACTGCTGCTGCATCTAGCGGCCTGATGGTGTTTGTTCAGCAACCAAGGGTTTTTTTCTTGAGTGGTTTAGTAACGTCGATCCACATCCCTCCCAGGATGACCTCTGACGAACCCTAGCGGTTGGGTTTGTCAGTATACAAACTCTTAGTTGGTAAGTGGGCACGGGAACAGTCAGAGCGGGCCCCTCACACTGTTTCCTCAACCCGCGCTCTGTCCCAATTCGAGGTCGTCCACCAGAAAACCTAGTATGTGTCCCGGCTCAGCACCACTATACATCGAGGACAAAACAATTTTGAGGACATCAGCAGCTACTTGGCAACGAAAAGAGGGGTGGGGGCAGGACACCTCACTGCTTTTCATGCAGTAATTTGATTTGTGTGAGAGTGCATGGAGTGTTTTTTGGCTAGGAGTCGGTGAACCCCAGCCCCTCTGGCATACCAAGACCATTGATGAGGGATCCATCAGTGACAAACCAAACACTCCATGGAAGTAATAAAACTTGGTGGTTTTGAATCCATTTTTCTGTGCGTTACACCAGTTTGTTTCAAATGCAAACTCCGTATAACTTGAGACTGAAGGAGACCATAACTACAGGAATTGTTTTTAAGGTGCTTATTTATGCATTCCTGTTGGCCAAGTTGTTTATTGGAAATTCATACAAAACTGGAAAGGGACAGAAACAAAAATAAGCAAAAGCAAATGGCTTGCAAAAACTGGCATTTTTTAAGAACTTCTTCAGTAAGAAAACATGTGAATCATAATTGTACAGATGTAAATGATTCCTCTGGTCCCACCGCGGGGCACAGATTGTAGATGCCAGCGGTGGTTAGCCAAAGTGCAAGTCTGGGTTAATTGGGAACATGAAGCGTAGACCGGGGCACCTACCGCGCAGGTGTATGCCGAAACGATACCACAGATCCAGGTGTTGCTGGTTTGGAAACGTAAGGTGCACAGTCATGGAAGGTGAGCTAGACTAGCTGTATGATTGCCAGTAACAGCAGGTATAGGCATGCTGGTGGCGAGCGTCAAAGGTTAACAGGAAACCTGTGTGATAAACGTGTATGGTAACGTACAAGAGAACAGCATGCAAGTGCAGCAGCCAAGGGGGGGTTTCGCAAGGCCTTTTGTGCCAGGGGATACCACAAAGACCAGACATTAGCATAAGGGAGAATGTTCCTTAAAGAAGCCCAGAGGTTTACAGGACCACTGTGGCAGGTGCCAAGGAACTCTGACTCTTTGAAAAGTTGGTGCAGTTGCCATACGCGGTTTTCCCCCTAGAGGGAGCACGTGAGCGCACATGGAACTCCAGTTGCTGGAGGAAGCAGGAGGAATTGGAGATTCAAGGCTGCCATCAGGAAAGGCATACAGTATGTGGCAGAGCCAGGACAGTGGCGTGCAAGGATCCAGGGTACACCAGGGGATGCTCCCCGCAGCCAATGGGTTGTCCTGGTACAACAAGGAGACACGGGCACACTGTGTTGGTACATAACACAAGGGGACGAACTGCCTGAAACCGTGACCAGTACGCCCCCCTCATTAAGTCCCTCCCCTCCACGGGCTCAGCCGGGTACCCACAAAAACAACTTGGGGTAACCACCTCCTCCTAGGTATCCATATGGATCTGGTCCTTTCAGAGGGAGATGACCAGATGAGTCCCCCGGAAAACTTTCTTGGGACCCAACCTCAGGGGATAAGAAGCAGAAATCAGTATGCAGGGGTTGGCGTGGGGGTGGGTAGTCATAGGTGTCTTTAGAAGACCAAGCTCGTTTCTTTGCTAGATTGCCGGTGATCTTCCGCACCGGGCACAACAGAAACAAACGGGCAGAGAAAAGGGGGAGGACTAAGGCTCTACCAGATGGGCGGGCTTGATGCAGCGAGAGTTGGACAATGCCGTTTCTCCATTGGACGACCTTCATTCACCCGTTCTCCAATCCTAGGGATGGGCAGTGACAGTTTGGAACCACAGAAGCCGCCGAGCCAGTCTGAGAAAAGCATACACACTTGGCAGGAACCATAGAAAGAGATGTTTCCTCTTTGGTGGGAACTGCAAACCTATCAAAGAACACACAGGCCAGGGGTTACGAAAACTGATTGGCTCCTTCGGGATATCTTCCCCGTGATTGGATGAGAAACGTAGGGGGGCTTTCTTTTAAAGGCCGCAGGCTGAACTTTCTCTAGCCAGAGATGGAATGGATGAAATTCACGGTAGGAGCCGGAAAATCCAGCAGATAAGAACTACATAGGAGCTAGACACCAGAATAAAAACGGTAATAGAACTGATGGGAAAATGGAGCGAGACGCAGAAGCCATCATTCACTCAGGGTCCCACCTCACCAACGAAACCGTTGGCATTAGTTGGTTTATGGGGTCGCAGCTGGTGCGACCAGCAGTTTTCAGTAGTTGACGGGTACCACCGACAGGAAAACAGGCACAGTGTTTTAAGCTGCGTCGATTGGTGGCAGTTCTTGCCTGTGGAGAAATGATAGGCAGTTCAACAATACTGCCATAGGCTCATCCTGGTTAACTGCAGGTGCCATGGCGAGGTTAGAACTCGGGGTTTTCCGGTACAAAGTTGGCCGGGGGCTTGCGAGGCCGGTTTGGAGCCACTAGCAGCTGGCGTATCTGGGGTCCATCTCGGTAATCAACAGATGTCTCGATCCGAGCCAAGCGTATTAAGGATCCATCCAGGGTGGTAGGTAGTGCCACAACCAGCCAACTCTTTCCCCTTGATGCGTCCATCGAGGCCCCCCTAGAAGGCTAAGCAACGATGGGCCTGCCTTGGTGTTCCATGCAAGCTCGGGAGGCCCAGGTACTGGAACTGGATGGCATTACAGCCCCACAGAAGATCGCCTTGAACGGAAACCGGAGCAAAGATGATTGCAGCTATAAATAAAAAAAATAAAGTACTAAAAATAATTTTTAGAGATGTTTCCTTCAAGCCCTCGTTTGTACATATCCTTGTAAAAACCGTGCCTCCTTGCCTTATCCCTCGTCCACTAACAATGCCGCCGCCTGTCCCCCTGACCTTAACCGCCTGTGCCCCCCCCGTATCCGAGTAATGCTTATCGGATTTTGTACCATGCCTACACCCCGGCCATGCCACCCCCTGGTCAAGCAAGTACACGTCAGGGGTGCAGAGCGATCTTGGTAGACTCCCGCCCGCAGCAAGTCCATCCCTTAGCGGGCGGGCTCTGGGGAAAACCGTTGACCGTAAACATAGATCCCGTCTCCCTGGTCGGAGGCTATGTAGCCATCGCTTTGCTGAGGTCCCAGGTGGATCCACGTACCCCGGCTGTCCGGACAACATGGATGCAGGTGGAATTGACATTAATCAATCCCCGTAGTCCTGGGCACCTAACAAATAAACGCATGTCCGCATGAAAGGCCCTGAGCAAATGGCAAGGTGTCAGCGCATGAGCCCTCCACTGGCTGAACATTTAAAAATTACACAGGGTGTACCCCTGTCTGCTTGTAATCATCAATAAACCAATAATGAGCCCTTATCTACTGTTCATGAAGTTGTAACAAACAAATGGAGGGCTGGAATACCACTTTTTGGAAATGTCACATAACAGGCCTAATGCTGGGAGAAGGCCCGTTCCCAGGCCACTGCAGCTAAGGAGGGGTGCTTGGTGGTGTAAGAATGGTCTGAAGTGCATGGCAAAGTGTTCCTGTCCCCCTTTTTTAGAATGTCCTTGCAGATTGGGTGTAAAGACTTGAAAACAACCTGATTGAGGCATTTCCCCATGTGTTTTACATCTCGTTCGCCCCAGGGGAATCATCCTGTCCCACGTTGGATCTAATCAGAAAAATTGGTTTTAGGCCTTTCTCTGTTCATAAATTTTTCCCCCCGTGTAAATAAATTTAAGTTTTATCCTGTTCAATCAATTTCCCCTGTTCAAATAATTTCCCCCTGTTTAATATAATTTATATTCCTGTCATAAAATTTTCTTTCCCCCTGTTCAGAATAATTTCCCCCCCTTTTTTATTATATTTATTCCTGTTCAACAATTTCCTCCTGTTCATCATTTCCTGTTCTGCCCATGACCCGAACCTTTCCTGCAATATTTACCTGACCTCGAATCTCGCCGGCCTGCCCCTGATCTATTGGCTTTTACCTTTGACTACAAGTTTTCCGTCATTAAATAAGCTCGGTACCGCGGTACCTCATCGCTGGTGGCCTCGTGGTGTTTTTGGCCACCCGAGCAAGCTAGTCACACGCCATGGGTATAGCGACCCTGGTATAAGGATCCACCCCGGCACAGAACGTCCCATCCTGCCTGCCTTGGCGGCGGCCCTCTGGTGAAATCCGGACCTACTTAGACCCCCCCGCGTCCCTTGCGTGGGCCCGCTTACCCCGACCGATTGCGTGTGTCCAGAAGGGAGGCCCAAACGCCCGTGTCCCCCGTTACAATGGCAGAAGTGAATGCCCAAGTTTCCTGGCCAGTTTCTTTGAAATGGTGGCAGAGGCCACCACTTGAAAAGGGAGGGACAGCAAGTAAACCGACCAAGCTTGTGGACCCAGCAGCACGTTCACTTTATGCACTTAAGGTTGGCTAGACCGCATACTGCTGTTCCTTCCTGTCAATCGTCCCTCGGTGAACGACCTTGCCTGCACCATGAGTGCCGAGGATCATGGAGTAATCCACCCCCCCCCCACTTTTGGACCGGGTAAGAAATATTTATTAAATAGAACAGTGAGTTTGTCTCTTCGGCAGAGGTGGTTTGAATGCCTTGACTGCCTGAAATGGGGAAGGCCGGTGCTCGCGCAGGGTGCTGTATCTGTTTTGGGACAGGATGAAACCGACAACCACAATTCTGAACACGTTATGTGACACTGCATGAAATGTAATAGAGTGCAGGGCCGTGGGTGCCCAACGTTTAAATGTCGCTGGTCCCCCCCCCACGGCGGGCTTTACTTTTTGCCCACAAGATTTCTACATATAGTTTTTTATGTTCAAAACCCTCCTCACGGTGGTCCTTGTCAAAAAACTGGCACACCTGCCGAGTAGTGAATTTTTTAATAAACCACCAGAAAAGCGCTGATCGCACTGGACGAACTGGTTACCGCCCGCAGACCCGTGAGACTCACCCTGTGGCCACTTTACTTTTCTGGGACTGTAAAGTCTTTAGTCTTAATCGTGGCCGTTTGGCTCCAACCTCGTGCGACTGCTGCCCTACCATGCTGACCCTCCCGCCACACTACCGACTTAAGCTGCGCCACGCCTGACTACGCAGCCTGCTGCCTCTCGTTCTCCCAATGTTAATTGAGAACTCTTGTAACAACTGTTGTCTGGGGTCAGCTCAAAGCATCAACATGGCTTTCATAAACCACCAGTAATGCTGATTGACACCCAACTTTAAACATCACCGGCACAGACATTAACTCTCTAACTGTCCCAAGATTCGCAGAATTTGTCCTGTCGTCCCAAAGCCTCCTGTCTTACCTCCTCCTGTCCCTCCTAAAACTTAATGTGAAGTAGAAAACAGAATTCTTTCAGGGCCGGGACAATGGTAAAGTCGAGGGGATAGGGCGACCCACGTAGGGCGTTCTACTTCATCCCAGGGAGGAAAATTGGGCACAAAGGAGGGCATGGAGTGGGCTGAATTTTTTCCCTTTAGGGCACTTTTTTATTCCTTGTTTAAACTAGGCACCTATTACAATGTCCCCCATCCTTGCTTGCTTCAATTCACCTGGCTCCCTAGTGCGAATCCCGGCTTACATATCGATTAGTGATTTGCCTGTCAACCAGCCGTCCATCCTCAACGGTGTCGCTGTACAAAGCGCCTGACCACTCACAACAATAACCCCCCATTGCAAACTCTTTCCCCTCCATCACTGATTTGCCCACTTCTTGCAAGAAGCAGTTCAGATGACTTTTTCGCCCTCTCGCTCTTTGCGGCCCACTGTCCTCCAATATTTTGTCCTCACATTATATTGGCGCAAGAGGCCCACAGCACATAGTAGTTTTCACTGGCTGTGGGGAAGCCGAACAGGACAGAGGTGGGTTGAAGACAGGTGAGAAGCTTCCTCATGTGGGCTCTCCCGCCCATGCCATTAGGGTGCTGTGTGTTGACAAACCCACGACCTCCTTTGGCTGGGGTTTTGTCAGATTTCATCCTGGGAAAAGTGTAATGACCCTAGTATTTTGTGGTTCCCAACACATGGCCGGTTAAATGACACACCGGATGCCCTTGTGGCCCTCGCAGGTGACTCCCGTGCAGTGCGTCCCCCTTTAGGCTTAGTGGTTTCCGCCACGGCTTTTAACTGCGGGATGTAAGTTAACGCGCCCGCGCAATTATGCCTTGTGGACCGGGGGGTGGGGGCGGGGTGCGGGAGGGTCCACACATCGCCGGCCCATAGACATGCATTATCCAGCGGCGCGTATACGGGCCGGCTGGTTAAATTCACGATGTCATCTTATCTCCCCCGCTTGAGCCGTAATCCGCCGAGCATGGGAGTAAGAGACCGTAACCATAGTTTCTCTATGACAACTGTGTGATTGAACGTAAAGAATGGGCCGATTTTTTTCAGCCCGTAATTTTGCTTCACGTCCACGCGTAATTACGGACTGAGATAAGTCCTAGTGTATTAAAGGCCGTGTGAAATTTGGCCTTACTGTGCTGGCGATCCCTAGTGGTGGCCCTTCCGGTAACCTAACTTACTGAGTTCTGTTTTGAACAACTATGGTAGAATGCTTAAGCCCTCAGCTCGTTATTCTTTCCAGCTGGCGCTGCCATACGTAATCAGGCCTTCATTTCCGTTTCAGTTTTTTTAGGTCATTTTTTTTTGCCCTCTTAATGCTCAGGGAAATGTTTTAGAGTGTAGCGATTCCTTAAGAGCGACGGCAGTCCATTTGCGTTTTCAAACTAAAACACAACATTGATATTGAAGACCAACCAACTCCCTCTGCAATATTAAGCCATGAGGCACATGACGATCTACAGCACCCTGCCAGGCCTCTGTGCAGCCTGGAAAATGAGCTGTTTTTTTAAAAAGACGCGATTTCCGTCCCAAAGTAATTCGGAACTAAACGTTTTTGTCGGAAAATTCTGCGAAGTTGGCGAACCGAATTTTTGAGAAATTCGCCCATCTCTAGCTATAACGCTTTTTCATGTTCAGCTATTCTACAAGTGTTTATATCTTTTTTAAAAATTAAGAGTGACATGTATGAATTCTGGCACTGATAGACCAGTTCTAAATCGCTTTAAGGTACTATAGACTGCACCAGAATGTATGAAGCTGTTCTTCTGAAGGTCATACAGCAGGGCAGTGTAGTGCCAAAACGACAACTCAGGCTCAGGCACCACCTTTACCCTGGTCTGGCTGTTCTTCTGCAGGTCATACATACAGGGCAGTGTAGAGCCAATACCTCAAGTCTGGCTCAGGCACCACTTTTACCCTGGCCTGGCTGTTCTTCTGCAGGTCATACATACAGGGCAGTGTAGAGCCAATACCTCAAGTCTGGCTTAGGGACCTCCTTTACCCTGGTCTGTTCTTGTGCATGGCATACATACAGGGCAGTGTAGAGCAAATACCACAAGTCTGCCTCAGGCACCACCTTTACCCTGGTCTGGCTGTTCTTCTACAGGTCATACATACAGGGCACTGTAGAGCCAATACAACAACTCTGGCTCAGGCACCACCTTTACCCTGGTCTGGCTGTTCTTCTACAGGTCATACATACAGGGCACTGTAGAGCCAATACCACAACTCTGGCTCAGGCACCACCTTTACCCTGGTCTGGGTGTCCTAACTGTTCTGCGCTAAAGTTTTGGCGTCAAAAAATCCTAAATGTGTCTACTTCTACTAATGTGGTGCGACACCCCCAGAACGCCCCAAAAAGCACTAAAAAGTGTCAAAGTTTGAGCCGCCGCCTGTTCATACATGCAAGAACTGGTCATACATACAGCTTTTTGAGGCCAGAATTCTGGCGCTGCCCCGTTCATACATGCCGCCTGTAATGTCTGTTTTCCACAATTATTTAATAGTAAATGTGGCGCTAAAATAAGTTCTGTAATTGTGTCACTTTTCCATCATGGATGTGTACATGTAGGTGATATAAAGTTTTTGGCGCCGTCAGGGCTAAAGGTTAAATTTTGTTCTGTTAATGTTTTCTTTTAATTGTATTTCATTTGAGTAATGGAAGCCGAGTATATGTGGATCCTCTGGGTCCCCACGAGAGATGGTGCTGCAAACCACGCCATGGAGCAGAGTCTAAGGCGCCACTGGAGTTCACTGGAGCCCGCCGCAAAGCTGTACAGACTTAGCTGTGGGAATCTCCAGGTCGCTAGCCCTGAAGTATCTACTTGTGGTGAAAGCCAAAGTGCCAGAAGGAGAACTGTGTAAAAGGCGACAGGTCACTGAGGTGACAGGTCACAGACAGGTAGCAACTGATTACAGGAGTCCTAGGCAGGTAGCAAATTAGCATAGCGGCAGGTAACAGCAGTGCAAGTAAACCCAGGTAACAGACAGCAAACAGAGGTCACAATCAATATAAAGACAGCAACAAACTGACCCAGAGCACAGGCAAGAAGTACCTTAAGTCCCAGGAGGTGAAAGGTCCTGGGCCAGGTAATTAGGTACTGTCTTTTTAAATGTCAATGAGCCAGTGTGTGTGTGCGCCCTCTAGTGACTCACAGCAGGGGGGCAGGAAGGAGCAAGGGAAATTTGGGACACACTGGAAAGGGAGAGGGGCCAAACCCAGACATGGGATGTCCGTGGTCTGGACGGGCCATGGCGGGCTGTAAAAATTTCTTTTGTGTTTTTTTAGACTTTATATATTGTGCCCCCATAAGGTCAGAAAAAAAACTTTTTTTTGTATTTCCCCTGTAACTGAGGCTGATATATTAGCCCAAGTTATATGGGAAATACAGGAGAAATACAACCTCTGTAGTAACTGCAGAGCTGATCTGGGACTGTTAAGTGTTAGCATCATCTGCAACTACCAAGTCCCCTCAATCATGTGACCACTGGCAGAGGAAGCCGGAAGCCAGGGGGCTTCTGCCAATGTGTAAATACAGGGATCGTGAAGGCAGAGATGGTGATTAATTGTTGTAGCCTTCTCCCTGGAGCGGTGCTGCTGACACAGCCCTCCATATGCACAATAATGTTCCGAATTTGGCAATTTTAAATACCCTGCCCAGATTTTTTTCAGGAAGAGGTAAACATTGGTGTCAGATGAGGTAAACCAATATTTATGACATATTTAGAGTTAATCAAGTTAATTACTAGAGAATAGAATCATTTTTCCCACCAAAGTTCATTCTCTATTTTTGGGTTATAGGAAAATACGAGAAAATTTAGAAGCGGGTGTTACTGTGGGGGAATGGCAGGAAAACCTCAAAGTGTGTTAACAATCTTCTTTTTAATAAATTGGGTAATGTATGAAAACACAATACTGTGAAAATATTTCTCCGTCCAAGCCTCCTACCTAATCCCTCTGTAATATGATATTATTCTCCTCTGTCCTGAATAAAATTTCCCCCTTTGTATATCTCACATATTGAAATCTACAATCATCTCCCAAGGGTCATTAATAACACAGGTCTACAAAAAAAAACTCAGGTGCCAAGATTTTCTGAATTGAATGGAGGATATTTTGAGGGTTCTGAATTCAATTTTTCTGAATTGGTTCTACTTTGTGAGATAATGGACATCCAGAAAAACAGCAATCCCCCCAATTTACTTGTTTTGGGGAAGCAACTGCAAAAACTTTTACCTCTGTCTTTGGACTCTTTTGCATGTCTTGGAAAAATCCCAAATAATTCTGTAATAGTGGAAAAAAACATGCACATGTGTCTTTTTATTAGTGTAGTAAAATTTTGGTTTTCCTGTACTAGTTGTAACTAAAATAATAATATTCTTGAAGTTCTGAATGTTTTTCAAATTCTCACATTAAATAATGAATTAACTATTAAATCTCTCAGAAAAATAACCAACTTTCAAATCCAAATCATATTTTTAATCCCACAATAAACTTAAAGGGTTTGGCCATAATCTCATTTTATACCTCCTATATCCAGCTCTTCGCTCTGTGTGCTTAAAGGGGGCGTTTAATTTTGTTTGAATTGTACATGTGACCCTGCGGGTGACACACCAGCCTTTCCCTCCTCTGTCAAATAAAGGCTGTTTTTTGTATGCCGCAATTTGTTTAAAAAACTCAAAGGAAACTTTTTTTCTTAACAGACAAAGTTCCTTGGTTCAAATCCTTGCGGGAACCAAACCTGTGGTTATTTTCCCTTTATCAAGCACAGACCTAAGTTCTTTTTTTTATTATTGGACGGTTGACCTATTTTACAAAGGGGCACAGAGGACGGAGTAAGTGACGGGACCCGGGTTTGAAACTCATAGCTCCTAAGGAGAGTGTTTTCTGAGCAGTGCGACTGGGAGTGGGGAGCTCCAGCCCTTTCGATCCTCTGTAACAAGCTGTAAACAAATCACTTGGGCCCAAATTCACACAGCTTATTTGGCAGGGATTGGCGCCGTACCCCGCCCGGTTTTTGCCTGCAATCGCGCCAACCTCCCTGCTTTAGGGTAACCACTCCCTCATAGAAACATGGATTCTTCCCCTCCCCCCCCCCGGGCAATCCCCGGGGGGGAAAATTGAAAGCACATTATTTAGGGCGCGTACGCGCCAAAAAACATGCATTGTCAGGGGTGGGAGGGGCGCCCCCCGCCCGCGCCGGCCCCGCCCCCGCCCCCCCCTTATTCCGGGGGGGATTGGAGCTCAAACGGTCACCAATCCTTCCCCCGGGAATAACCCGTGGAACAGGGCCTAAAGGAGCAAAAACAAAAACGTGCAAAATTTTAATAATGTAAGGAAAATATTTAATATTAAATTGCAACTTCCCTTCAATTTTACTTAAAAGGGAAAAACCCCCCTTAATAAAAAGCATTCAAACATTGGGGACACCAAAATCACTGTATAAAAGTGTAGTAATAACAATAATCAATCAAATCATCATGAGATTCTTCTTTATTTTTTATACTGCCAGCAATTCACGGCACTTTTTTAACGTTATTTTTTCCTGTACCGGCCTTCTTCATTTTATAGTAAAAAAAGCATAAATAAATCAACAAAATTTAGGGCCTACCAAAGGGCTACATTTTTGGGAAATAGGGTAAAACAAAAGTTTTTAAAGCCCTCTTTTTTCAAAAATTTTCCCTTTTAAAGGGGTTAATATAAAAACAACCTTTTCTTTATGGATAGTGATGAGCGAGCCTTAAAAAGTTCAAGTTCGAGTCAGAAAAAGAGAAATTTTTTCAAGTTCAAGCGAACCAAATCTCAAACCCCATTTAAAAACAATGGGGGGGGGAGAGTTTAAAAGGGGTTATTTTTTATACCCTTAAAAATTAATTTTTCCCCCCTATCAGTAAACTGAATACATTGGGGGAAAAGTGGGGCCCCCCTCATTGATCCAAGAAAATCAAAGTTCACTTATAAATGAAATATTCTGTTGTTTCTGCGTTTTTGGCCCCAAGGGGGCCCCTGTTTCTGGTTTTTGGTGCTGCAAATAGGACTTGGATAACGACACGAGGCACACCATTTTAAGCAGAGCAGGGGAAAACACAGGGGGGCGGAGAACAGACCTCAAGGATTGCAGCTTTCCCTAATCTGTTAGGGGCCCGGCTGGGAGCTGCTCAAGAGAGAGGGGGGATTCGGCTGTCTACACTGATACGTTGGCAAAGAAGCTCTGGAAGGAAGGGAAACCTCAGAGACGAGAGAAGTGACTACATCTAATTTAAATGCTCCCTCACAGGGAAACTTTTCCCCCACAGCAGCAAAAAGCTGGCCATAACAGGGACCCCCAGAACAAACCCTGCACACCAACGAACTTTAAAAAGTGTGCAGCCGAGTTTGCCTATTAGGGCAGGTTTTTGGGTTTTAGGCCATAATTTTTGAACACTATATTTTCTATTTTTTCCCTAGGCAAACTTTAAAACCCAAACATTCTCTATCTAAATTTAAAAACTAAAACGAAAAAAATTTTTTATATCTAACTCTTAACCTCTATACACACATTTAAAAACCTATCTCTATCCTCATCATTTAATGATGAGGAAGAGACAGGTTTTTTAAAAGTTGAATTTTTTAAAAAACCAAACTCAACCCATATTTAAATGATGAGGGAAAAGATCAGGTTTTTAAATAGTGTTATGGGTTTTAAGATTAATAAAAAAAGATACTTTTAGTGTTTAAAAAAAAAGAAACTGATAAAAGTTTAAGTTTCCTATCAAAATTAAATTTTGATAAAAGTCACTCTTGTTCTATTGCAGATTCCCAAATTTTTGAGATTATTGATAATGTTTGAACGTCACCACACGTGATCGTTCCTGTTTTTTGTACGGTATTAAAAGGTAAAGGGTGTTCGGCCTTTCTGTACCCCATGGGTAGGTAAACTTATTGTGCAACCCGAGGATACATCGCCGGCGGCGCGCTGTGCAGCAACATGGGCCTCAGACACAACTTTGGGGGAGTTGTTCCCCCTACTTAACTAAAAAGTTCAGCAAACCATACTGTTATTGAACTGGTATTGGAGTCGTTCTCTTAGTCCGTTATTTTGCTGTATTCGAGGAAGTCTACCTTGATACTCATCTTACAACTGAAACAACTTAGTGAGGAAAATTTGGCTCTGTGAGTCACAGAAAAAAATGAGAGGCTAAAATAATTAATTCCTTCCAATGGTTAACTGAAAAGATGAGGACTGCCTAGCTAAAGGAGGTGCAACGTTAGCAGCTGCTACAGGACCCGTTTGACACATAAGAAGACACCGGAATTGAAAATGGCACATGGTAACTGGCAGGAGCCCCCTATCACTTTTTGCACCAGGTCCCAAGAACATGTGATATATGTGATGGCAGCAAGAACATCCCAATGGGGAACATGGAGGTTCAGCTGGCAGGGCCATAGTTATAGATGGTGCAGTGGTAGCCAGGGCTGCCATTAGTCATCCATTAACCATTTCAAGGCCCCATGCAGCTAAATCAAATGGAGCCTCCACCCAGTGTCGGACTGGATTGTCAAGGGCCCATAGGTGGAGATGACTCTAGGGACCCACCAGACTAGCTATTTCTGGGCCCACCAGAGGAGTTTATTTTAGAGGCCCACACTACAGCTACTTTAAAGGACTGTACCTGCCTCCTATACTCTGCATATTCCTTTTTGCCTCTTTCTCTGTTTTTTTGCCTCTTCTGATGATGTTTATGCAGTTAAAAAGCAACTCCAAGTCTATCATGCTAAGGGGCCCACCGGGGGATTCCCCTACTCCCCTGTGGGTCAGTCCAAACCTGCCCCCACCCATTACTAGTTCCTATTTTTTAACATATCAGGGGCCCTTTTTTGATTAGGGTCCCTGACAGGAGTACTGCCCTATTGGCACCCCTGCCAGTTACCATGTGCCATTTCCAATTTCTTCTTATGTGTCAAAGGGGGATTTTGGGCCCCCTCAGGATGCAGGGCCCCATAGAAGCTGCTACCGCCAGGGGTGCCAATAGGGCAGCATGGGCAGTACTCCTGTCAGGGGTAATAATCAAAAAGGGGCCCACTGATATGTTAAAAAATAGGAACTAGTAATGGGTGTGGGCCACATTTGATTTGGCTGTATGAGGCCCTGAAACGGTTAATAAATGACTTATGGCAGACTGATGAATGACTGATGTTAATAGATGACTGATGGAATGTGTATTTCACATTGTGAAGAAGACGTTCTACAGTTTACTAGTCAATGACATCGGCAACCGGGGCAACAAAATCATCAGAGATCCATGCTTGACTCATTTTCATAAATGTCAAACGATCCACATTGTCAGATTAAAGACAGATACGTTTTATCACCCTGCCAGCTGTGCTGAATGTGCATTCTGAGATAATGCTGTCTGCTGGGCAGGATAAAATCTCTATGGCGTGCCAAGCAAGCTCAGGCCATTCATCCAGTTTGGACACCCAGAAGTTGAATGGGTTCAGAACATTGGTATTGAGCTGCAGGTAGTCATGGACCATGGTCTTAAGGCAGTCTCTGTGTGTCTGAATGCTGCCCTGCCTTGCAGGCGTTGCTCAGGTGGTAAACATGGATTGCAAAATGTCACACAGTAGGGTTCCGCCACACTGCCTGCTGCTGCGGCTACTTTTCATTCGTTGCTGACGTTGTTCCACCATGACATTAGAATGTGAAGAAGACGCAACAGATGTCTCGAGTTGGTCGAGTTGAGCACTGTCTCAAATTCCTACTGTCAATTTATCTGGGTGGAAGGAAAATGCTCACTTTTGTCTTGTAATGTGGATCAGGAAGGTGGCCACCCAGAAATCACTGTTCATTTTGATTGAATTGATACAGTGATCATGTTGCAGGTAATGTAGCATCCAAGCACTCATGTGTGACGATGATGCCGGGATCTCCCAAGTCTTGGGGTTGAGGTGCACTAACCAGATCTTCCTCCTCCTCCTCCTGTAATCTGTGCCAACCTCTTACCACTGAAGGGTAATTGGTACTGGTGGTGTCCACCACTGCCTCATCATCCTCATCCACGTCTTCATCCTGACCATCACCAGAGCCCTGGATAGCCTCATGCGCTCTACTCTGTGAGCTGAACTGCCATCCTGCACCCACCCTGTACCTAGAAATACCACCTAAAGAAGACCTATACAATGTTGAAACAGTTGGGCCTTCTACATCCTCCGGCGAGTAGGGCTCTGTGTCCTTCTCCTCCATCACTGCTGAGACTTGCTGCCGCAGGGTGGCTAACGCTTGTTCCAGTAAAAATATCACCACAATGGTCATGCTGACAATGGCATCATCCTGACTGACCATTTTAGTGGCCTCTTCAAAACTGTCAAAGATGGTGCAGAGATCCTTCACCTGCCTCCACTCTCTATGGGTCAACACACCGAGGTCCACACCAGTGCTAGTCAGCCCATGCAACAGTTCATACTGCATAATGGCATTACGTTGTTGCCATAGTCACTGGAGCATCTGGAGGGTGGAATTACAGTGTGTTGCAACATCACATATCAGACGGTGGACGGAGAGGCCCAGATAACGCTGCATTGCTGTCAGGCATGCCGAAGCAGGGTGAGAAGCGACTGACCATTCTGGTGCGAACACTGGAAGTGTGAGCTAAGACCTCGAGCCTTCCACAGCAGATAGTAAAGACCCGGGTAGCGCTTAAGAAATTTCTGCATAACCAGGTTCAGGACGCGTGCCAGGCAAGGCATGTGCATAAGTCTACCGATCCTAAGGCCGGCAATGAGATTTCTCCCGTTGTCGCACACCACCTTGCCTAGCACCAAGTTCTAAGCACCCAGCCACTTGTTGGTCTGAGTGTGCAGAGCCATCCATAGCTCTTGATCTGTGTGTTGATGATCCCCCATTTGAGAATGGCCTGGTTTCCCTTGGCACTTGATTCTACCCGTAGAGGTTGGGGATCTGGACTCTGCACCATCACTGCAGCGTGGAAAAGTGTCAGCTGAGACCCATCACTACAGGAACCGTCATCCACCAAACTCACCCAGTGAGCAGTCAGTGAGATGTAATGCCCTTGACTGTGCTTACTAGTCCATTTGTCTGTAGTGAGATTTTGGTGGACACAGATGCAGACAAAACGCTGGAGATCTTTTCTGCAACGTGGCTGGCTGGGTAGTAACAGCTTTTGTGGCAAAGAAACGCCTGCTCGGCATCTGGTATTGGGGGCATGCCAGAGCCATGACGTGGCAGAACCCACCTGTGTCCACCAGGCGGAAAGGCAACATTTCCAAGGCAAACAGCCTGGCAATGCCGAAATTAAGGCTTTTGGCTTTGGGATGGTTAGGGTGAAAGCGTTTCTTCTACTCCCACCCCTTGGCAAACAGAAGGGTGGCTGCCGTACTGGCCGCTATACGGCGTGCAGGTCACATTGGTGGAAGGTGAAGGTGTAGGATGTGTTGCTAGTGGTAGGAATCAGCCGACAGTGTCTGAGACTGGGGATAATGCTTGCTCATGCTGCTTCGGCACATCGGCAGCAGAGGACCGCTTTGGCGGAGGAGGAGGGGGACAGAAAATGTCACAGTGTCACAGTGGTTGGAAGGGACCTGTGTGGCCTTTTTTCTCCAAGTGAAGTGACTCTTTCACAGCAAATCATGCTTTTCATACATGTGTCTGTTCATGTTCGTGGTGCTTAAACTCTTTAGATTCTTTCCTCTACTGACGCGTTGATGGCAAATCCGGCATATGCCGTTAGTCGGAGGATCTGAGGAAAAAGGCCCAGGCTTCACAGGTCCTGGAAAAACCTAGTAGCGGTGTTCCCATCACTGACCACGGCTGGCGGAGTAATGTCAGTGGACTTGTGCGACCGCCCTCTCTCTTTCTGAGGCCGGACCCACACTGACACTACCCCATCATCCTCCTTTTCCTCCACTGATGATGCGCTTGTATGCTGCTGCTTAAAAGATGTTGGATCTGCAATGTCATCATCATCACAGGTGACTTCCTTTTCCTCACAGTCCTCATCCTCAAACTGCGGGCTAGAAGCCACAGGCTCGGTGAGGCATTGCTGACCACCCAGTATTTCTGCCAACGGCAATGTTTCCTACTCGTCCTCTGAAGAGATGAAAACCATGTTTTTTGACATAAGGTTTTCCAGTGTGAACTCTGCCTGCTAGCTCTGTATACTTAATTGATTCCTGACCAACGCCTGTGGCCAGGAATCTCCTAGCCCTATTTGGGTTAACTTGTTCCTTTGTTGATTGACACGTCCATTCTCCTATCACTTCTGTTTTACCTTCTCCTGTTCCCTATATAAGGTCTCAGCTTCCTGTCTTCCTTGCCTGCTATACGGTTACCTCTGCCTATAGTTCGCCGGTTTTCATATTGGAGTATTCTGTGTTCTTTATCTCAGACTTGGACTTTGGTTATTCTCCTGTCACCTGATTCTGTACTGTGTTGCCCGTTTGTTGCCGACCTTGCCTGTCTGACTCTCCCTAATTGTTCTGTGTTTGTTTGTCTGTGTCCTGTATCTCACTTTGCTCAGAGTAGTGCTCAGTCTTCTGGTTGGGGCTGACTTAGTAAGGAGTCGGGTACTCCAAGAGGGAGTGACAGGGGTTGGGACCAGCGTCAGGGCCTTACTTCGTCTGTGTCTTCTTGTGCACCCCTGACAGGTCCTTTGCAACTGGCAAACTGGAGTAGAAATAGAATTTTTTCTATGGAATGTCTGTGAAATGGGGTCTTTTGGAAGAGTACACTGACTGTCCCCTCAAAACTGCAGCAAGGAACTTTTGGGCACAGAATACATTTTTCAGCAAGAGACCAGTATATATGTTAATTGTAAGCGGTGGAGAAAACCAGACCCTGCTCATCACCTGCCCAATACAATCCTAACAGTGACACATGGTGGTAGCAGCATCACTCTTTGGGGACAGGGACAGGACAACTGGTTGCAATCGAAGGAAAGATGAATGTGGCCAAGTACAGAGAGATCCTGGATGAAAACCTCTTACAGATGCCCTGGACCTCAGACTGGGCCGAAAGTTCATTTTCCAACAAGACAATGACCCTAAGCCCACAGCTAAAATAAAGCAACTTTACAACTCTGTGACCATTGCTGACTGGCCTTGACCTAAACCCAACAGAGTATCTCTGGAGAGACTTGAAAATGGCGTTCACCAACGTTCACCATCCAACCTGAGGGAACTGTAGAGGATCTGCAAGGAAGAACAGCAGAGGATCCTCAATCCAGGTGTGAAAACTTGTTGCATCATTCCCCAGAAGACTCATGGCTGTACTAGCCATGAGGTGGGCAGAGTGTACATTAATGAGCAAAAAAATGAACTTTTTTGATCTTACTAAATGGCTGCAATGAAACAAAGAGTGAAAAATTTAAAGGGATCTGAATACTTTCCGTACCCACTGAAACAGCATGGTGAGACCACCCCTTTAAGTTGTATCTTGTTATCTTACCTGTCACGATCAGTCTTGTCCCTTCTCCGTACTGAATTAGTTTTTGGTATTTCTTATTTCCTGTGCACAGTCTGATCATCACAAAGCAGTAATACATGGAGTCGTCTGACGTCTGCAGCCCCCGTAGGTGGAGATCCGCTGCTCCTCTTATCTCCGTTCTTCCTCTATAACTGGGATGAACCATCTCTCTGCAGGGGTGGTAGACGTAAGGTCCGCTTATGTTGCCTACTCTCCAGTAAATATCCACCTTCAAGACATCACTCTTCTTGTATGAGCTGTAGGAGCAGCTTAGTGTCACAGACTCTCCTCTATGACCTGTGAGGTTATATGGCTGTTTGACTTTAAATGTTGAGGAGGACGTGGAATCTAGAAGAATAATCAAACACTCAGTTAAGAGTTTTTATAAAAATTTCAACTTTTGGCTGATTTACCACACAGCATATTCCTGAAAAACTTCTCATTTTTAGTGTTTTTTTTTTTCTGGAAATTTGTCTTAGTTTTCTCTTGACTAAAAAAAAGCCAGATGTTACATTATCCAGTTCCTGATCGGGCCATTGGTTCTATTACCCGACCAGGCACATTTTCATTTTCCTTAGGATTCACGGATTTGAACGCTATTGGGCTTTCTCACACTCAGTTATTCTACTATCATTTTTTTTTTGCCTTCTTTCTCTAATATATTAAAGGTATCATCCGGGAATTTAAAGATTTCATCGAACACTATAAAAAGCATTTATATTGAAAAGTACAGAAATTCTCCAAACTCCATGTGTTTATTTTCTTTTGCCTCCTTTTTCATCTATCATCAGATCCACCTTTTGCAATGAATATTCTTGCTTGTGGGAGTGTCAGAAGTTCTCCAGAAACTCTTTCCTACAACTCCCAGACTGCACTACAACATAGGACTTTCCTCCACAGTTATCACTGTTAGACATTGTGCTGATATTAATGTATATATGTTTATACATTTGCTGCGTTTTTCGATATACTCATCACAGAAATTGAAAAAAACTCCCCTTAAATATAACTTTTTATAAATACATTAAAAAAATACTATCAACCCTAAAGCGTACTAAAGGGATTTATCATAATTGGGATACATCTTGTCCACCACATTCATCTGATGTGGAATTGTGGTCCGTCTTTATAAGGACTTTATTAAGTCCCCTGATGAACCTCTGGTGCAGTTACCTGGAGGGAAACATGTCGGGACGTAAAAGATTTCATTGGTATTTGTTTTTCTGGTTGCTTGAGTATTTTTTATCATAAGCAACTTTAGCTTTGTCTAGTTATATTTATACAGAATTTTATCTATCTAAGGCAAATATATTATCTTGTATCTTATATCCTGTCCACTAAATAAGCCTGTTTGGGGAAACGTGTCGGGACAGGACCACAGCGATCCCCACTTTACTTCTTTTTGTATGGGTAATGTTACTTATTTATGATGGTCCATTACTATTTAGTTTGGATTCATGTAATCATTTACTGGCCCATTATAACTCTCTTCATTGGGGTATTTAAAATTTTTTTTGGTGATCTATCATGGGTATATTTTAAATTTCCTTTTTCTCTTTTTTTTGTATGCAAGTAAGCCGAAAAATTTTTTTAGTCTTTAAAGGGGGGTTTTCCCCGAGTAAAAAGTTGTGGGGGATCCTTCAAAAGGGTTTTTATACTTTTTAATTAGTGATTACAAAAATTTAAAACCTCTGAGACTACAGCCCGACTTACTCCCCCTTTGGTTTCCCGAAGTTTTCATTTAAAACGACCAGGACACGACGGAGCTGATCTGGCCCGCTTCTTGTCGCACTTTTATCTATGACAGGGGGAAAATAAGGGGCTTCAAGGGACTTTGGGGGAAAAAAACAGTGAAAAAAGCCTTGTCTTTTTTTTAGAGAATCCACGGTTCAATGTAATTATTTGAGTAAACATTGCAGACGCCCTGCTTCCCTTTCTCTTGCTCACCCCTTCCCCCTCCCCTGATCAGCATGCTGAGTTAATCTTCTCTCCTGAGCAATAAGAGGAAAAAACTCACTTCTTGGGAAAACCCCTTTTTGGCCTTTTAAAAGGAAGCTAGTATCCACTTCGCACACCATGATTTAAAGGGGGGAGTCTCCCGAAACGCGTGGTGGCAAAACCATCATGTTTTTCCCCTTTGAGATGTTTGGATGTTTTAAAATTTACCAAATAAAGCATATTTTTTACCCTTTTAAAAAAACGTTTGGACTGGCTTGGTTAACCCTTCCTGGGCTGCTACAAAACCCCCTTTAAGGGTTTTACAAAAAATTCAACTTTGCTATTTGCTTTTGAATACTTGGTGGCTATTGTTACGCATACAATATAGATGTCTTATACCATATTATGGACTAGGTATTTGTAACATCTTTTCATCGCCGGGTCCTTTTTTATTGGTTTCCCTCTTTTGTATATCTTTTTGTAATTTTTGTATTTTTGTTTTGTTTATATGCTGCATTATGTTAATCAAATTTTGTAATTTTTTATTGAGATAAAACTAATTTTTTTCTGTTTTTGTTTAATATGTTTGTGGAAGTTTCTCATACTAATGTACAAGGGATTTTTTGTGCTATGTGTATAAGAAATATATTATCTTGTAGTATTTAGGGGGCAGCCGGACTTTTT